>OX608080.1:79883173-79959306 GCA_951509765.1 Sphenella marginata | reverse complement strand
GTTCCTGTAGGGAACTTAATGCCATACAGATTTTTTCCGTTTTATATTTAAAAATACAAATGGTGAATTCCTTTTCGCTACTATTGCGAATGTTGAAAAAGTGAATGAATGAAAAGTTTTGATTGTGAATATAGGTTGTTATTCCGTCCTTTTTCATAATCTATGTTATGGTGAAGAAGTTGTAATCTATATATGAAAATGAAAATGTAGTTTTCCCATTTGGGCTGTCTGCCGATCGGGCGTCAACCCAAACAAAAAAAAAAATTGTGATCAGTAAATCAGACAAAATATCGGAAAGTATCCACCAAAAATTGCCGTAATGGCTTCTGTTATTGTTATGCAACAAACGTTTGTACATATTGTTGTTGCCTATGCGAAACCACCTATCGACCAAATGCAAAACTTCCCAAATCACAAAAGTGCAAAACCGCCTATAGGCAAAATAATTCCACAAAAAACTAACTCACTACTTAAAAGTTTAGTTCAATTCTATGTTATTCAGGTAAATATTATCTTTTAAAAACAGAAACAAAAATTAAGTTAAAAAATTAGCTATACATAGAAGTTAGGTTTTGCTCTCCTGTAAAATTTGACTGCTTTCAGATAGGTGGTTTTGCAAAGGCATCAACGATATGTATTCTGTGGTTCTTATGTGTTTTTTTTAGAACTACGAGGTCTAAACCTGTATCCGGAGAGCACAAATGTTATATTATCAGTAAAAGGAATGAACAATAACTCATAAATTTTTTCCAAAAAAGGGGTTCTTGCGGATATCTGCCTAGGATTTGAGTGAAAGTTTTAAACAGAATATACACATATGCATAAAAGTGCAAAAATTACACAGGTTGCACGTTGGAATACGTACAACAAAAATTCCCAAATTGTACACCAAATGCTGTGATCCAAATGGTTGAAAACAGCAAAATTTTGACAGAGCGATGGTAAATTCTGACAGTTATCTTGGCAAATATAAAGGTAAAATTTTGACCACCAATAATGTCGGCACAGAGATGCATGTGCTGTTTACATTTATATTATTTCACATAAAGTTATGTTCCCACGCGTTATTAAACACAAAAATATAATATAATGCCAAATAGCAAATATTCGTTCACCATAGGAAATTTGTTCACCTCATTTTACTCTGACGAAAACAAATATCATTTGATACACAGCCAAAGTCACAAAAGCCATAAGGCACTGATATGCATTGCAGAGTTAAAGAACTACGAAGGAGGAACATTGACAGGACAACGTCTGTCGTGTCAGCTAGTCTTTAATAAAACTCTAGAAAAGTCGTGTCTGTGCATTGCAAATTTCTTTGAAAAAATTACTGGGGGTGACTTGGGGTATACTATAGAGTTCATCTGACCCATTTTTAGAATTATCGTCTGTCTGTTTGTCTGTTTGAACTTAAGGATCTCGGAAACTAAGGAATGGATTTTGATGAGACTTTCACAAGTATACTGCTTGAAGCTTAGAAAGGGATTTGCACTTTGTTTTATCAAAATCGAACAAAAAAGATATACTAATTTTTAGGGAGGAACCTATGAAATTTTTTTTTTTAAATAAATTTATATGAAGAAAAATTCACTTAGTTTGTCAAAAAAAAACTAAGCGTGCCTTTCTAAAATTTTTGTTTACTTTTTTTTCAATGTCTGCTAAATCAAAAATCAATTGCATAGGTACACTGCCGCGCTATGTGGAAAGTAACAAAGTTTGTTACGTTTTCACGCCAAAACTAAGGCACCTAGCAGTATGAAACTTTGTACACATTTTCTCTGTGACCTGGAAGGATTCATGGAGATGATATTTGTTTGATAAATTAATCGATAACAGAGTTATCGGCGAAAATAAGGTTGCCCTAAAACCTCAAAACTTTCCTACAATTTGAGTATCAACCGAAAGAGGAAGTCCCCTTTTTTCATTTAAACTTCGATATAATTCGATAAATTTATCGATAACTTAATTATACGTCAGAAAATCCAAAAATCTTAAAATTTCCCTGCAATATGGATATCAAATGAAAGGGGAGGTCCAAAGGTTTCATTTATACTTCGATATATTTCGATACATTTTTCCATAGCTGAGTTATCGGTCAAAATGCGATTGCCCGAAAACCTTAATATTACCCTACAATATGTGTATCAAACGAAATGAGATAGCTCCAGGTTTCTTTTGGACTTTGATATATTTCGATAAGTTTATCGATATCTGAGTTATCGGTGATTGCCCAAAAAACTTAACATTACCCCATAATATGGGTATAAAACGAAAGGAGAAGGCCGCAGGTTTCATTTAGACTTCGATTGGTTTCGATAAATGTATCGATGATGAGTTATCGGTGAAAATGTGATTGCCCAAAAACCTTAAACTTGCCCTACAATATGGGTATCAAACGAAAGGGAAAAGCTCCATAACTGATATCGGTCAAAATGCGAATTCCCGAAAACCTAAATATTACCCTACAATATGGGTATCAAACGAATTTGGATGGTCCCGGGTTTCATTTTTACTTCGATATATTTCAATAAATTTATCGTTAATTTAGTTATCGGTGAGAATGTGATTGCCCTAAAACCTTAAAATTTACCTACAATATGGTATCAAATCAGCTTTTGAATTTCGATTCATCCTGACACAATTTGTCAAAATTGAATTCTTGAAAGGCCCCCTAACGTTACCAACGAATACGGCAAAAATTTTTGAAAACCGGTTTTTAGTACTCTTTTTTCAAAATATTCGAATTTGGTAAATTCTTCAGTAGGCAATAATCTATATATATAAAATTCAAATTATGTAAATATATACATACATATGTATGTATGTATGTAGGTATAGATCGACTTGCGTCCTAATCTTATAAACCGATCGTAACCAAATTTTACACACCCACTGTACATCTTCCAGGGATGGTCACAGGCTAAAAAATATTTTGATATATATAGGGGGCGTGGCACCTCCCATACAAATGGAATTTTCCATTGTCCGTATCTCCGGAAGTATTTATGTTAGACCATTGAAACTCGGTAAGGGGTTATATGGGATCGATCCCTACCACCTCCAAAACAACTGGGTATAACGAAAAAGTGGGCGTGGAACCTCCCATACGAATGAAATACTTCTTAGTCGATATCTTTGGAACTATTTAGGTTAGACCACTGAAATTTGGTGAGAGATTATATGAGATCGATCCCTACCACCACCAAAAAAAACTGGGGATAACGAAAAAGGGGGCGTGGCACCTCCCATACGAATGAAATACTTCTTAGTCGATATCTTTGGAAGTATTTCCCCTCCAAAAAAAACTGGGGATAACGACGGTGTGGGCGTGGCACTTCCCATACGAATGAAATACTTCTTAGTCGATATCTCTGGAAGTATTTAGGTTAGACCACTGAAATTTGGTTAGGGGTTATATGGAATCGATCCCTACCACCTCCAAAAAAAACTGGGGATAACGACAGTGTGGGCGTGGCACCTCCCATACGAATGAAATACTTCTTAGTCGATATCTCTGGAAGTAATTAGGTTAGATCATTGAAACTTGGTTAGGGGTTATATGGAATCGATCCCTACCACCTCCAAAAAAACTGGGGATAACGACAGTGTGGGCGTGGCACCTCCCATACGAATGAAATACTTCTTAGTCGATATCTCTGTAAGTATTTAGGTTAGATCATTGAAACTTGGTTAGGGGTTATATGCAATCGATCCCTACCACCTCCAAAAAAACTGGGGATAACGAAAAAGGGGGCGTGGCACCTCCCATACGAATGAAATACTTCTTAGTCGATATCTTTGGAAGTATTTAGGTTAGACCACTGAAATTTGGTGAGAGATTATATGGAATCGATCCCTACCACCTCCAAAAAAACTGGGGATAACGACAGTGTGGGCGTGGCACCTCCCATACGAATGAAATACTTCTTAGTCGATATCTCTGGAAGTATTTAGGTTAGATCATTGAAACTTGGTTAGTGGTTATATGGAATCGATCCCTACCACCTCCAAAAAAATCTGGGGATAACGACAGTGTGGGCGTGGCACCTCCCACACAAATAAAATTTTTCATTGTCCGTATCTGTGGAAGTATTCGGGATACACCACTGAAATTTGGTGAGGGGTTATACGAGATCGATCCCTACCACCTCCAAAAAAATTGGGGTTAACGAAAATGGGGGCGTGGCACCTCCCATACTAATTTTTCAAGCTAAATATCTCCAAAAGTATTTAAGGCAGGAACCTGGAAATTGGTATAGAGCTAAATGATATCAAAACAATTTTCGCGCATAAAAGTGGGGTTATCGTAAAAGTGTTTAAAGTTAGGACCTGAAAATTGACCAGGAGATTAATGATATCAATAGTTCCCGTGTAGGAAAATTTTTTCGCTATTTACTTATGCTCCGGGACAGAAAACTAAAAATTTTGTGTATCGTGTAGCCTTAAACGGAATACTAAAATTTTATATTTTTGAAGTTGTATGCACAATGAAGTAGTGAACAATTAATAAAAAAATCTATTTTGGGAAGAACGAAGTTTGCCGGGTCAGCTATATTTTATGTATATAAATATGAAATCTTAAAGTATATTATTGATTTTGAAAGGCCCCCTAACTACTTACATCCCGAGCAACGCCGGGTACCCTGCTAGTCTTTAATAAAACTCTAGAAAAGTCGTGTCTGTGCATTGAAAATTTCTTTGAAAAAATTACTGGGGGTGACTTGGGGAATACTATAGAGTTCATCTGACCCATTTTTAGAATTATCGTCTGTCTGTTTGTCTGTTTGAACTTAAGGATCTCGGAAACTAAGCAATGGATTTTGATGAGACTTTCACAAATATACTGCTTGAAGCTTAGAAAGGGATCTGCACTTTGTTTTATCAAAATCGGACAAACAAAAAAGATATACTAATCTTTAGGGAGGAACCTATGAAATTTTTTTTCTTAAATAAATTTAAATAAATATTTATGTATGTGGGTATCAGCATATCTATCTATACTATAATAAATCTCTAGAAGGGTCGTGTCTGTACATTGAAAATTTCTCTGAAAAGATGACTGGGGATGACCTGGGGAATGCTATGGAGCTCATCTGACCCATTTTTAAAATTATTGTCTGTCTGTTTGTCTGTTTGAACTTAAGGATCTCGGAAACTAAGCAATGGATTTTAATGAGACTTTCACAAGTATACTGCTTGAAGCTTAGAAAGGGATATGCACTTTGTTTTATCAAAATCGGACCACAAACAAAAAGGATATACTAATTTTTAGGGAGGAACCTATGAAATTTTTTTTCTTAAAGAAATTTAAATAAATATTTATGTGGGTATCAGCATATCTATCTATACTATAATAAATCTCTAGAAGGGTCGTGTCTGTACATTGAAAATTTCTTTGAAAAGATGACTGGGGATGACCTGGGGAATGCTACAGAGTTCATCTGACCCATTTTTAAAATTATTGTCTGTCTGTTTGTCTGTTTGAACTTAAGGATCTCGGAAACTAAGCAATGGATTTTGATGAGACTTTCACAAATATACTGCTTGAAGCTTGGAAAGGGATCTGCACTTTGTTTTATCAAAATCGGACCACAAACAAAAAGGATATACTAATTTTTAGGGAGGAACCTATGAAATTGTTTTTCTTAAATAAATTTAAATACATAAATATTTATGTGGGTATCAGCATACATATCTATACTATAATAAATCTCTAGAAGGGTCGTGTCTGTACATTGAAAATTTCTTTGAAAAGATGACTGAGGATGACCTGGGGAATGCTATGGAGCTCATCTGACCCATTTTTAAAATTATTGTCTGTCTGTTTGTCTGTTTGTCTGTTTGAACTTAAGGATCCCGGAAACTAAGCAATGGATTTTGATGAGACTTTCACAAGTATACTGCTTGAAGCTTAGAAAGGGATCTGCACTTTGTTTTATCAAAATCGGACCACAAACAAAAAAGATATACTAATTTTTAGGGAGGAACCTATGAAATTTTTTTTCTTAAAGAAATTTAAATAAATATTTATGTGGGTATCAGCATATCTATCTATACTATAATAAATCTCTAGAAGGGTCGTGTCTGTACATTGAAAATTTCTTTGAAAAGATGACTGGGGATGACCTGGGGAATGCTATGGAGCTCATCTGACCCATTTTTAAAATTATTGTCTGTCTGTTTCTCTGTTTGTCTGTTTGAACTTAAGGATCTCGGAAACTAAGCAATGGATTTTGATGAGACTTTCACAAGTATACTGCTTGAAGCTTATAAAGGGATCTGCACTTTGTTTTATCAAAATCGGACCACAAACAAAAAGGATATACTAATTTTTAGGGAGGAACCTATGAAATTTTTTTTCTTAAATAAATTTAAATAAATATTTATGTGGGTATCAGCATATCTTTAATAAAACTCTAGAAAAGTCGTGTCTGTGCATTGAAAATTTCTTTGAAAAAATTACTGGGGGTGACTTGGGGAATACTATAGAGTTCATCTGACCCATTTTTAGAATTATCGTCTGTCTGTTTGTCTGTTTGAACTTAAGGATCTCGGAAACTAAGCAATGGATTTTGATGAGACTTTCACAAATATACTGCTTGAAGCTTAGAAAGGGATCTGCACTTTGTTTTATCAAAATCGGACAAACAAAAAAGATATACTAATCTTTAGGGAGGAACCTATGAAATTTTTTTTCTTAAATAAATTTAAATAAATATTTATGTATGTGGGTATCAGCATATCTATCTATACTATAATAAATCTCTAGAAGGGTCGTGTCTGTACATTGAAAATTTCTCTGAAAAGATGACTGGGGATGACCTGGGGAATGCTATGGAGCTCATCTGACCCATTTTTAAAATTATTGTCTGTCTGTTTGTCTGTTTGAACTTAAGGATCTCGGAAACTAAGCAATGGATTTTAATGAGACTTTCACAAGTATACTGCTTGAAGCTTAGAAAGGGATATGCACTTTGTTTTATCAAAATCGGACCACAAACAAAAAGGATATACTAATTTTTAGGGAGGAACCTATGAAATTTTTTTTCTTAAAGAAATTTAAATAAATATTTATGTGGGTATCAGCATATCTATCTATACTATAATAAATCTCTAGAAGGGTCGTGTCTGTACATTGAAAATTTCTTTGAAAAGATGACTGGGGATGACCTGGGGAATGCTACAGAGTTCATCTGACCCATTTTTAAAATTATTGTCTGTCTGTTTGTCTGTTTGAACTTAAGGATCTCGGAAACTAAGCAATGGATTTTGATGAGACTTTCACAAATATACTGCTTGAAGCTTGGAAAGGGATCTGCACTTTGTTTTATCAAAATCGGACCACAAACAAAAAGGATATACTAATTTTTAGGGAGGAACCTATGAAATTGTTTTTCTTAAATAAATTTAAATACATAAATATTTATGTGGGTATCAGCATACATATCTATACTATAATAAATCTCTAGAAGGGTCGTGTCTGTACATTGAAAATTTCTTTGAAAAGATGACTGAGGATGACCTGGGGAATGCTATGGAGCTCATCTGACCCATTTTTAAAATTATTGTCTGTCTGTTTGTCTGTTTGTCTGTTTGTCTGTTTGAACTTAAGGATCCCGGAAACTAAGCAATGGATTTTGATGAGACTTTCACAAGTATACTGCTTGAAGCTTAGAAAGGGATCTGCACTTTGTTTTATCAAAATCGGACCACAAACAAAAAAGATATACTAATTTTTAGGGAGGAACCTATGAAATTTTTTTTCTTAAAGAAATTTAAATAAATATTTATGTGGGTATCAGCATATCTATCTATACTATAATAAATCTCTAGAAGGGTCGTGTCTGTACATTGAAAATTTCTTTGAAAAGATGACTGGGGATGACCTGGGGAATGCTATGGAGCTCATCTGACCCATTTTTAAAATTATTGTCTGTCTGTTTCTCTGTTTGTCTGTTTGAACTTAAGGATCTCGGAAACTAAGCAATGGATTTTGATGAGACTTTCACAAGTATACTGCTTGAAGCTTATAAAGGGATCTGCACTTTGTTTTATCAAAATCGGACCACAAACAAAAAGGATATACTAATTTTTAGGGAGGAACCTATGAAATTTTTTTTCTTAAATAAATTTAAATAAATATTTATGTGGGTATCAGCATATCTTTAATAAAACTCTAGAAAAGTCGTGTCTGTGCATTGAAAATTTCTTTGAAAAAATTACTGGGGGTGACTTGGGGAATACTATAGGGTTCATCTGACCCATTTTTAGAATTATCGTCTGTCTGTTTGTCTGTTTGAACTTAAGGATCTCGGAAACTAAGCAATGGATTTTGATGAGACTTTCACAAATATACTGCTTGAAGCTTAGAAAGGGATCTGCACTTTGTTTTATCAAAATCGGACAAACAAAAAAGATATACTAATTTTTAGGGAGGAACCTATGAAATTTTTTTTCTTAAATAAATTTAAATAAATATTTATGTATGTGGGTATCAGCATATCTTTAATAAAACTCTAGAAAAGTCGTGTCTGTGCATTGCAAATTTCTTTGAAAAAATTACTGGGGGTGACTTGGGGTATACTATAGAGTTCATCTGACCCATTTTTAGAATTATCGTCTGTCTGTTTGTCTGTTTGAACTTAAGGATCTCGGAAACTAAGCAATGGATTTTGATGAGACTTTCACAAGTATACTGCTTGAAGCTTAGAAAGGGATCTGCACTTTGTTTTATCAAAATCGGACCACAAACAAAAAAGATATACTAATTTTTAGGGAGGAACCTATGAAATTTTTTTTCTTAAAGAAATTTAAATAAATATTTATGTATGTGGGTATCAGCATATCTATCTATACTATAATAAATCTCTAGAAGGGTCGTGTCTGTACATTGAAAATTTCTTTGAAAAGATGACTGGGGATGACCTGGGGAATGCTACAGAGTTCATTTGACCCATTTTTAAAATTATTGTCTGTCTGTTTGTCTGTTTGTCTGTTTGAACTTAAGGATCTCGGAAACTAAGCAATGGATTTTGATGAGACTTTCACAAATATACTGCTTGAAGCTTGGAAAGGGATCTGCACTTTGTTTTATGAAAATCGGACCACAAACAAAAAGGATATACTAATTTTTAGGGAGGAACCTATGAAATTTTTTTTCTTAAATAAATTTAAATAAATATTTATGTGGGTATCAGCATATCTTTAATAAAACTCTAGAAAAGTCGTGTCTGTGCATTGAAAATTTCTTTGAAAAAATTACTGGGGGTGACTTGGGGAATACTATAGAGTTCATCTGACCCATTTTTAGAATTATCGTCTGTCTGTTTGTCGGTTTGAACTTAAGGATCTCGGAAACTAAGCAATGGATTTTGATGAGACTTTCACAAATATACTGCTTGAAGCTTAAAAAGGGATCTGCACTTTGTTTTATCAAAATCGGACAAACAAAAAAGATATACTAATTTTTAGGGAGGAACCTATGAAATTTTTTTTCTTAAATAAATTTAAATAAATATTTATGTATGTGGGTATCAGCATATCTTTAATAAAACTCTAGAAAAGTCGTGTCTGTGCATTGCAAATTTCTTTGAAAAAATTACTGGGGGTGACTTGGGGTATACTATAGAGTTCATCTGACCCATTTTTAGAATTATCGTCTGTCTGTTTGTCTGTTTGAACTTAAGGATCTCGGAAACTAAGGAATGGATTTTGATGAGACTTTCACAAGTATACTGCTTGAAGCTTAGAAAGGGATTTGCACTTTGTTTTATCAAAATCGAACAAAAAAGATATACTAATTTTTAGGGAGGAACCTATGAAATTTTTTTTTTAAAATAAATTTATATGAAGAAAAATTCACTTAGTTTGTCAAAAAAAAACTAAGCGTGCCTTTCTAAAATTTTTGTTTACTTTTTTTCAATGTCTGCTAAATCAAAAATCAATTGCATAGGTACACTGCCGCGCTATGTGGAAAGTAACAAAGTTTGTTACGTTTTCACGCCAAAACTAAGGCACCTAGCAGTATGAAACTTTGTACACATTTTCTCTGTGACCTGGAAGGATTCATGGAGATGATATTTGTTTGATAAATTAATCGATAACAGAGTTATCGGCGAAAATAAGGTTGCCCTAAAACCTCAAAACTTTCCTACAATTTGAGTATCAACCGAAAGAGGAAGTCCCCTTTTTTCATTTAAACTTCGATATAATTCGATAAATTTATCGATAACTTAATTATACGTCAGAAAATCCAAAAATCTTAAAATTTCCCTGCAATATGGATATCAAATGAAAGGGGAGGTCCAAAGGTTTCATTTATACTTCGATATATTTCGATACATGTTTCCATAGCTGAGTTATCGGTCAAAATATGATTGCACAGAAACCTTAAAAATGGCCTACAATATGGGTATCAAACGAAAGGGGAAGGCCCCAGGTTTCATTTGTACTTCAATATTTTTCGATAAGTTTATCGATAACTGAGTCATCGGTCAAAATGCGATTGCCCGAAAACCTTAATATTACCCTACAATATGTGTATCAAACGAAATGAGATAGCTCCAGGTTTCTTTTGGACTTTGATATATTTCGATAAGTTTATCGATATCTGAGTTATCGGTGATTGCCCAAAAAACTTAACATTACCCCATAATATGGGTATAAAACGAAAGGAGAAGGCCGCAGGTTTCATTTAGACTTCGATTGGTTTCGATAAATGTATCGATGATGAGTTATCGGTGAAAATGTGATTGCCCAAAAACCTTAAACTTGCCCTACAATATGGGTATCAAACGAAAGGGAAAAGCTCCAGGTTTCATTTGTACTTCAATATTTTTCGATAAGTTTATCGATAACTGCGTTATCGGTCAAAATGCGAATTCCCGAAAACCTAAATATTACCCTACAATATGGGTATCAAACGAATGGGGATGGTCCCGGGTTTCATTTTTACTTCGATATATTTCAATAAATTTATCGTTAATTTAGTTATCGGTGAGAATGTGATTGCCCTAAAACCTTAAAATTTACCTACAATATGGTATCAAATCAGCTTTTGAATTTCGATTCATCCTGACACAATTTGTCAAAATTGAATTCTTGAAAGGCCCCCTAACGTTACCAACGAATACGGCAAAAATTTTTGAAAACCGGTTTTTAGTACTCTTTTTTCAAAATATTCGAATTTGGTAAATTCTTCAGTAGGCAATAATCTATATATATAAAATTCAAATTATGTAAATATATACATATGTATGTATGTATGTAGGTATAGATCGACTTGCGTCCTAAACTTATAAACCGATCGTAACCAAATTTTACACACCCACTCTACATCTTCCAGGGATGGTCACAGGCTAAAAAATATTTTGATATATATAGGGGGCGTGGCACCTCCCATACAAATGGAATTTTCCATTGTCCGTATATCCGGAAGTATTTATGTTAGACCATTGAAACTCGGTAAGGGGTTATATGGGATCGATCCCTACCACCTCCAAAACAACTGGGTATAACGAAAAAGTGGGCGTGGAACCTCCCATACGAATGAAATACTTCTTAGTCGATATCTCTGGAACTATTTAGGTTAGACCACTGAAATTTGGTGAGAGATTATATGAGATCGATCCCTACCACCACCAAAAAAAACTGGGGATAACGAAAAAGGGGGCGTGGCACCTCCCATACGAATGAAATACTTCTTAGTCGATATCTTTGGAAGTATTTAGGTTAGACCACTGAAATTTAGTGAGAGATTATATGGAATCGATCCCTACCACCTCCAAAAAAAAACTGGGGATAACGACGGTGTGGGCGTGGCACCTCCCATACGAATGAAATACTTCTTAGTCGATATCTCTGGAACTATTTAGGTTAGATCATTGAAACTTGGTTAGGGGTTATATGCAACCGATCCCTACCACCTCCAAAAAAACTGGGGATAACGACAAAGTGGGCGTGGCACCTCCCATACGAATGAAATACTTCTTAGTCGATATCTCTAGAAGTAATTAGGTTAGATCATTGAAACTTGGATAGGGGTTATATGGAATCGATCCCTACCACCTCCAAAAAAACTGGGGATAACGACAGTGTGGGCGTGGCACCTCCCATACGAATGAAATACTTCTTAGTCGATATCTCTGTAAGTATTTAGGTTAGATCATTGAAACTTGGTTAGGGGTTATATGCAATCGATCCCTACCACCTCCAAAAAAACTGGGGATAACGACAGTGTGGGCGTGGCACCTCCCATACGAATGAAATACTTCTTAGTCGATATCTCTGTAAGTATTTAGGTTAGATCATTGAAACTTGGTTAGGGGTTATATGCAATCGATCCCTACCACCTCCAAAAAAACTGGGGATAACGAAAAAGGGGGCGTGGCACCTCCCATACGAATGAAATACTTCTTAGTCGATATCTCTGGAAGTATTTAGGTTAGATCATTGAAACTTGGTTAGTGGTTATATGGAATCGATCCCTACCACCTCCAAAAAAATCTGGGGATAACGACAGTGTGGGCGTGGCACCTCCCACACAAATAAAATTCGGTAACCACTGAAATTTGGTGAGGGGTTATACGAGATCGATCCCTACCACCTCCAAAAAAATTGGGGTTAACGAAAATGGGGGCGTGGCACCTCCCATACTAATTTTTCAAGCTAAATATCTCCAAAAGTATTTAAGGCAGGAACCTGGAAATTGGTATAGAGCTAAATGATATCAAAACAATTTTCGCGCATAAAAGTGGGGTTATCGTAAAAGTGTTTAAAGTTAGGACCTGGAAATTGACCAGGAGATTAATGATATCAATAGTTCCCGTGTACTTATGCTCCGGGACAGAAAACTAAAAATTTTGTGAATCGTGTAGCCTTAAACGGAATACTAAAATTTTATATTTTTGAAGTTGTATGCACAATGAAGTAGTGAAAAATTAATAAAAAAATCTATTTTGGGAAGAACGAAGTTTGCCGGGTCAGCTATATTTTATGTATATAAATATGACATCTTAAAGTATATTATTGATTTTGAAAGGCCCCCTAACTACTTACATCCCGAGCAACGCCGGGTACCCTGCTAGTTCTATAATAAAAATGAGATTCGAAGGTATTCATGGTCATTCCATTTTTCTGGAAAATACGACAAAAGTTTTGTTTTTATTTTTTTATTTATTTTTATTTTTCTTAAAAACGCAATCACACTTCTATATTTGGTAAAATTCTATAATGAAAATGAGATTCGAAGTCATTCGCGACCACTATTTTCGGCCGGGTATTTATATGCATCCTAAAATCCTGAAAAATTATATTTTACTGTTCATAAAACTCCAATAATAGAATGGGATTCCAAAGCACCCAAACCACCTTATAATTCAAAATCTGAAGTAAAAAGAAAGAGGAGTCAAAGTAGGTAAGAGCGTCGTTGAGTCGGATTTGCTAAACTGAATTTGTAATATGCTCCCAGTAAATGGATTACAAAAAATACTGCCTGTATACTAACAACGAAAAAATTACAATGTGGCAACTGTGTCTAAACGGTGGACATAACTCATGAGCACTTTTTATCATAATATTTTTTTTTTACATTTATTATATTTGTAACCCAATACTTCAATATTTTTTCGTTTATGACCTCTATCTTGGAGTGAAAAAATCATATTATTTAAAAAAAGCTAAAAAATTATTCAAATTTATCATTATTTCTCTTTTTAAGAAATATATCATATTTAATATACAAAAAGTAAAAACACAGTTTGTAGCTTCTTCAATTTTATATTTACGAAGTAGTTAGAGATCGCGTTAATTTTCCTAAAGACATCAAATATTTTCTTCCTTAAAATTTTTATTTGTAAAAGAGTCGACGTATAATCGGAATCCTTACATATTTAGGCTAAATTGGGCCTGTTAAGATATGTGTTTTCAATATTTCTGAGTTGAAGTTGACGAAAAAAACCAGAAAACCATCATATTTTGAAGTTGCAATATTCTCCCGCTAGACGGACTTCAAAAAATCCACAACTAAAGGAAAAATTGAAAAACTGTCTTTATACCCAAAAAAAAAGCACAATTTGGAAACCGGCTAATGTTAAGAAGTTAGCGGAATCTCGTTTCAATCCATATGGCTATGTGTGTATGTATATTCTTAAGCTAGCTATACAAGGGCAGACAGTCTGTACTACCTGTCAAAGTATTGCATACCGTCGCATCGTGGATAGGCGAGTGTGCAAGTTAACGCCACCACTTACACATAGCACTTACCCATAATGTAAACATATATACTTCTACGCATTGGCCCATGCCACTTACCTATAATGTAAACAATTACACTTCTAAGCTAATGTGTCAAATATGTCACTTGACACATATGGTCCGCTTTCTTTGGAAATAGGAATTTAAGTAACATATTATTTATCGCATTTCCGTTCCTAGAAGTTAGGCTTAAATATTGTATCTAGGCTTAAGCATGAGATTGTATAAAAGATGAATAATAAAGAAAGTCAGTTCAGTTTTTGTTTGCCAAGCAGTCATGCTGCCAAATAATTGACTCATCATTTGAAGCAACGGTCTAGTGAGGATATTTTTTAAAAACCTCCCGCGACCGGGCTAAAGTTTAAGTGGCGATCCTGCCAGGAGACTAGTAAAAATCTCTGGTGGACCAAAACCAAAAAAATAAAAATTTTCGGTAACATTTAAAGAGACAAGAATCTCTGTTGCTGAAAAGACATACAAACAAGTATCGCGAAAGTAATGCGAGAAAAGTGAAAACAAATTTTTATTTTCTAACATTTAAAGAGACAAAAATCTCTGTTACGAAAAAAACATACAAACAAGTATCGCGAAAGTAATGCGAGAAAAGTGAAAACAAAATTTTTATTTTCTAACATTTAAAGAGACAAAAATCTCTGTTACGAAAAAAACATACAAACAAGTATCGCCAAAGTAATGCGAGAAAAGTGAAATAAAATTTTTTCCCTAACATTTAAAGAGACAAAAATCTCTGTTACGAAAAAAAACATACAAACAAGTATCGCCAAAGTAATGCGAGAAAAGTGAAAACAAAATTGTTTTTAACATTTAACATAAAGAGACACAAGTCACTGTTACTCAAAAAAATAAAAACAAAAACACAAACCAACGCAAGGAAAAATACATCGTTTTAACGCACAAGCAAGTATCATAAAACTGTCAAGGAAGTGAATCGTGAAGTTGTGGATAACTCATTCTCAAGGTTACAGCAGGTGTGTTCATTATTCAATGCAGCTTCTATACTAACAAGGAAATTTCACTGAAAAACCTCTTTTAGAATAAGTATATTAAGAGCAATTAATGGGAAACGGTCCCAGTAGATTAGGATACGAAAGATTATATCATTGTGAAAGGTGTAACGAAAACCATAAAAAGAGTGACTGCCCGAAGAATAAAAGATTATAAATAAATAAATTTTTGTAGACATCGTGACAGTGGAAGGATTATTAGATAAACTTGCAGGGATGTCTATAACTAATTGTGGGGGAAATAACGCATCCAATATGGATGTCGTATCAAGGCTTATAGCGGCTAGCACTGCTTCACTTCGCACTGAATTGGAGCAGGTTAAACGCCAATTGCAAAGCTTAAGCACCTCGAATGGTGTAACTGAATATACTGTAGAAACAATAGATGAAAATATAGATTGCGGAGAGAGTTTAGACGTCATCAAATCCCTCCCAGAGTTTAAAGGGAAAATAAATAATTACGTTAGTTGGCGTGAGGCCGCTAATAACTCAATGTCGTTATATACCAGAGGCGGCAGGAAGTACTTCGCTGCCTTGACCATTCTGCGAAATAAAATAACTCAGGATGCAAATGATATTTTGACAAACCACGGGACGGTTCTGAATTTGGACGCAATTTTGAGCCGTTTAGATTTCGCGTATGCTGACAAGAGACCTTGTCACATAATAGAGCAGGAGATGAGTGTCCTCAGACAGGGTCCTAGGACATTGATTGAATTTTATAACGAAGTTAACAAGAAGTTAACTTTATTAATTAACAAAACAATAATGACTCATGGCACCAATTCGGCCATAACAAAAGAATTAAACGTAAAAAATAGGGAAACAGCTCTTCGCACGTTTATAACGGGGCTTAATCCACCATTGGATCAAGTTCTGTTCACATTGGCACCTAGCGACTTGCCAAACGCTCTTGCTAAAGCGCAAGAGTTACATTCGAATCAAATGCGCGCGCAGTTTGCGTTGCATTTTTATAAAAATAACCAAACCATTAACCCACGAGGTCCCCCACAAGCAAATCGGAGGACTTCGGATTTTCAAAATAATTTGAGGTATCCGCAAAAAAATACCCAGGGGAATGATACCTTTCTGAATCGTCCGGAACCAATGGACGTTGACCCATCTGTGCAGGTGTTAAATAGACCTAATCAGGTACAGGCAAGTCAGCCGCAAGCACGCGTCAGTAGGAATAGTTGGCAACCAAATTATCGTCAAACTGGTATACCTAAAAGAGCTAATGAGAGTGTGCAAATCAGCACTCAGCCCCAACAGAAGGTACAAAGGATTAATAATTTAAATGAGAGCCATTTTTTAGAGTAAATAATGATTTGCCTTATATTGTTAAGTCTGATACGAGGACGGGGCAAATCTTCAGAATATTGATAGATACGGGGGCAACCAGTTCATATATACGGGCGGGAATATACATTAATAAAAAAATTTTAGCCATTAAGAAGAGGGTAAGAACTATTCATGGTTCGACCATCATCCAATATTTCCATAATATCAATTTATTTGGCGTTCAGGAACGATTTTATGAGATTGAAAATTTGGATTGCGATCTTTTAATTGGAATCAATTTCCTAAACAGGATCGGAGCCAAAATTGATATTCCCAATCGTGTGTTGATTTATGGAAATGAAAAAACAGAAAAAATACACTTTTTAAATGATGTTAAATTAAACCCCTTGGGACAAAAGAGTCCTAAGGCGCCTGCCGATGATAATACCGGCCAACCGAAAGAAAAAATTCAAAATGAATATGTGAGGAAAAGTTTTAAAAATAATTTGAACCCCTTGGGACAAAAGAGTCCTAAGGCGCCTGCCGATGATAATGCCGGCCAACCGAAAGAAAAAATTCAAAATGAATATGTGAGGAAAAGTTTTAAAAATAATTTGAACCCCTTGGGACAAAAGAGTCCTAAGGCGCCAACCGAAGGTAATACCGGCAAGATAAAGAATAAATCTGTGCTAGAAGATATTTCGGAAAATGAAATATTTGAAAACAATGAAACTAAAACTAAGAAATTAAAAAGGAAGTCTAAAAAGATTCCGGAAGAAATAACTGTTGAAAATTCGACTGGGATAAATACCAGAACAAAAAACAAAGATGTTTCTAAAAATAGGAACGTATTAAATAATATATTAAATGAGGGATCTTCACGGATAGCCTTCAGAGCAAATAAGGAAAAAGAATTAATTGAGAGCTTGCAGAAAGAAATAAGTGATGAAATTTTGACGACGCATAGTGATGTGAATCTAGATTTACCGTTTCGTACGGATGTTAAGGCAGAGATTCGAACAATTGAGGAAAGGCCAATTTGGTCCAAACAATATCCTTATCCAATGTCGGTGAACGGTTTTGTGAATGATGAAATTCAGAATTTGTTGAGAAAGGGAATAATTAGGGAAAGCAAAAGTCCATACAATTCTCCAGTATGGGTGGTTCCAAAGAAAGGGATAAATGATGACGGAAGTCCGAAGCTGAGGTTAGTCATCGACTTCAAAAAAATTAATGAGAAAACTACGTCGGATAGATACCCGATGCCAAACCCGGAAATAATACTTTCAAATTTGGGAAAATCAAAATACTTTTCTACAATTGACTTGGAGTCTGGGTTTTATCAAATATTAATGAAAGAAGACGATATAGAGAAGACGGCATTCTCTGTGAATAATGGAAAATATGAATTTTTAAGAATGCCATTTGGATTGAAAAATGCACCGAGTATTTTTCAAAGGGCTATGGATAATGTACTAAGAAAATATATAGGAAAATTTTGTCATGTTTATGTTGATGATGTTATAATTTTTTCACAAAGTTTGGATGATCACAAAAAACATTTAAGTTTGGTGATCGACATACTAAAGGGGGCAAATATGAAAATATCTTCTGAGAAGTCAAAGTTTTATCAAAAGGAGGTGGAATTTTTGGGATATGTTGTAGCAAATAACATTATCAAAACTGATCCAAAAAAGATTGAGGCTATACAGAATTATCCAATACCAAAAACATTACGTCAATTGCGAGGATTTTTGGGATTGACAGGTTATTATAGGAAATTTATAGAAAACTACGCTGTAGTATCAAAGCCATTAACTAAGCATTTGCAAGGGGAGAATGGAAGAATTTCCCAATATCTATCAAAAAAGAAGGATGTTAATCTCGATCAGGAGGGAGTGGCTGCTTGTGAAAAGTTGAAAGGTTTGTTGTCTCAACAGGTGGAATTAACTCAACCTGATTATAATAAAAAATTTGTTTTGACTACAGATGCGTCAAATGTTGCTTTGGGGGCTGTGTTATCACAGGAAGGTAAACCCATTATATTTATTTCAAAAACATTGAATTCTACTGAATTAAATTATGCAACCAATGAGAAGGAATTGTTTGCTATAGTGTGGGCTTTAAAGGCCCTACGAAATTACCTTTACGGTGTGAATGACTTGGAAATACACACCGACCATCAGCCTCTATCGTTTGCGATTTCTGAAAGAAATCCGAATATTAAAATTAAAAGATGGAGAGCATTTATAGAAGAATTTTCGCCAAAAATAATTTACAAACCAGGGGCGACAAATGTCGTTGCTGACGCACTATCAAGGCAGATACTGAATAATTTAACTAGTTCTGAAGAGTCAAGCCGCTCAAGTGATTCAATCGTAAATACTCAACATTCTGCAGAAAGCAGCGATGAGTATCAGATTCATGAAACAAAAAAACCATTAAATCATTTTAAACAACAAATATTAATAGATAACGGCGCAAGAATAACTGTCTTAGAGACAATTTCTAATTTCAATAATAAACGATTCTTAATTGAATATGACATACCAGGAAATATAATAGGCGTTTTAAAGGAATACGTAAATCCAAAAATAGTTACGGGAATACACTGCACGCCCGAAGTGCTTTATGAAATAAAAAACATTTTAAGGGAAACATTTCCAACAATAAAATTTTTATATACAAAGTTATTCGCTAATGATGTTCCTAATAGAGAGGATCAGGGAGCAATTATTGAACAGACGCATAATAGGGCACATAGGAACTATAGGGAAAATCTGGCTCAAATAAAGAATCAATATTACTGGCCCTTAATGATTAAACAATTTAAGCAATATGCGAAAAATTGTAAAATTTGCAATAGTAATAAATACGAAAGGCACCCCAAATTAATTCCGATAGGAGAGGCACCTATCCCGGAAAAAGAAGGAGAGCAACTCCATATGGACATTTTTTTCGCACAAAAGTTAAAATTTATTACGTGTATCGATTCTTATTCTAAATATTTAGTTGTAAGATATATTGAAGATAGGTCGAACTTGGAAGATAAAGTTTTAGAACTTTTACAAACATTTCCAGATGTTAGGAGTATAGTTATAGATAATGAACCAGGTTTTAGCACAATACAGTTCAAATCCTTGATGGAAAGGTTTAGCATACAGATTTATTATTGTACACCACGTCATAGTACAAGCAATGGACAAATAGAGAGGGTTCATTCAACACTAATAGAAATGTCTCGATGTTTGAAGCAAGAACATAGTTTAATAAGTAATTTTGAATCAATTATGAGAGCGGTTCAGCAGTATAATAAAACGATACATTCGGTAACAGGTAGACAACCTTATAATATTTTGTTTAATAAAGAGACTCATGAAAATGTTAAGGACATGTTGGAAAAAGCTCAAGGAAAAATGCTGGATTATCATAACAAAAAAAGGCTACAAAAAAGTTATCACAAAGGGGAAATTATATACGAAAAAATACATGGGGAAAGAAATAAATTAAACCCCAAATACAAAAGACAAATAGTAGTAGAAGATTTGGGAAATAAAGTTAAAATACAAAGCAGAAACAGAATAATTCATAAAGACAATATTAAAGTTTAATTTTATCGTTTTGTAGGAAGAATGGAAAAATTTATACAGATTTCGGTGATATTATTTTATATCACCATTACCACGTCAGATATAATAGATTACACAAGAGAAAACTATATACTTGTGGAAGAAGAAGATGCAGCAATTTTTGAATGCTATGGATCAATATACCATTTAACAAATTTATCGTTATTTGAAAATATCGTAGAAAATTATAAAATCAATAGAGAAACAATATCAATTGACAGTTCAAGTGCAGATTATGCTTATGAAATGCAAATGATAGAAACATTACTGAAACAATTAAAAGTTGATAATAGTAGGTCGAAAAGAGGAATAAATGAACTCGGTACAGTTTGGAAATGGATTTCGGGTACACCTGACCATGATGATTTTATGCAGATCACAAATAAAGTAAATGATCTTATAGAAAATAATAATAGGCAGTTTACAACAAATTCACAAATGTTTAAAACAATCACAGAACTAACCAAAATATTAAAGCAAATACAAGGCAGTTCCAATGAAAAAACTGTTTTAAGACAAAGAAATAAATTAATAATCACTGAACTTGAAAACACAGTGGAAACCATTACGTTGTCAAAAGTAGGAATATTAAATCCTTTAATTTTGGATATGGCAGAAATAAAGGAGATAATAAGCGAAGAAAGAGTAAATGTAACAATATCAGATCTTGTAGATGTTTCAGAATTCAAAATTGTACAAAAAAACAATTTAATAGTTATTTACATTAAGTATCCAAAAGTAAAGAACATATGCAAATTATTTAAAGCAATGGCCGTAGCGCAAAAAGATGGAAAGTTAGTAATAGAAAATGAAATAATAAAATGTAATGAAAAATTTTATTCAGTTGAATTTTGTAAAAAAGAATTAAATGATGCATTTTGTATGATAAAAGAGAATAACACATGTTTGTCTGATATGTTAAATAACAAACATGCTAATTGCACAAAAATAAATGAAAAAAACGAGTCAGTAAAAATTGTAAAAGACGGTGCAGTAATAGCATCAGGAAAACATAAAGTTAATAATCAAACAATAGATGGGGTATATTTGATAACTTTTCAGAATAATGTAATAATCGACAATAAAAAATATGAAAACCCAACAGGAAAAATTTTGAACTATTTAAAAGAAGGAAAATTTAAATCATTTTTTGTTAAAGAATATGTCGAAACGAAAAATGTAGATTTGAGGTTGGACAATTTCAATGTACTTAACCCAATAAGGCAGGAAATAAAAAGAAATCCTTTTTGGTGGTCATTTACTATTTTACTATTGATAACAATAACTACATATTTAATTTATAAATTAATCGTACACATTAATATTAAAATGAAATTAAAAAATTCAAAAGAAAAAGAAGAAACTTTATTGAAGTTGTCCAATCAAATAAATCATTTAACCGCTTTGTATTCGAAGACGGGACGCTTCGATTTAGAGGTGGGGGAGTTAACGCCACCACTTACACATAGCACTTACCCATAATGTAAACATATATACTTCTACGCATTGGCCCATGCCACTTACCTATAATGTAAACAATTACACTTCTAAGCTAATGTGTCAAATATGTCACTTGACACATATGGTCCGCTTTCTTTGGAAATAGGAATTTAAGTAACATATTATTTATCGCATTTCCGTTCCTAGAAGTTAGGCTTAAATATTGTATCTAGGCTTAAGCATGAGATTGTATAAAAGATGAATAATAAAGAAAGTCAGTTCAGTTTTTGTTTGCCAAGCAGTCATGCTGCCAAATAATTGACTCATCATTTGAAGCAACGGTCTAGTGAGGATATTTTTTAAAAACCTCCCGCGACCGGGCTAAAGTTTAAGTTGCACACCAAAATTTTAGTCTGCACTCAAGTATGCAGAAAATTGAATTGATTCAATTTTTCTGGACGTTGTTGCTACATGTGTGCATGTGTATAGAGCGCAACGCATACCAAATCTCATACTTAAGTAAATTCCATTGCGGGAGGTTGAGTGCGCAGCATGGCGATAGTGGACAACGAGTTTTGGCGGGATTTTAGGGGGAAAAAGTATTGTGGGAGATTAAAAATGAAAATTACAAAAACAAAATTAAACGTGCTCAAAGCTGGCAGATTCTTGTAGAAATATATAAAGAAATTGACCCGGAAGCTACAACTGACACCGTTAAAAAACGAATTAATGGCATGCGGAATTGTTTGTTGTTTTCGTTTCTTCGCCCTATTTTTTTTTCATTTTCAGCGCAAACAGAAATTGCCATTACCGCTATTATTTCTTCGATTTCGGATGACATGATTGTCACTCGTTTAGCGATCACTGCAACTGATGTCTATACTACGTGTTGTAATAATGTATAGATCTCAATATGCGACCGGGTGTGCAGACCAAGTGTGCCCGTCTATAGCTAGCTTTAGCGGTGGAAATATTTGCTGAACGTTTAGCGCTTACGTATAGCATTTGACATGCTATATTTATGTCTACCAATATCGCATGTATAATGGTCTCGGGTGGGACGCGTGCGTTCCATGGTTCGAGCCCAGCTTCGGACATACAATTTTTTTTTTTCCTTTTTCATATTCACTATTTTTTTTTTGCAGGGAAATCACTAAAATTTATCATAACACATACAGTACATACTTATGTAAGTTAACACAGCACTTCACAAATTCTAAAATGTTCAGTAACCCCGTAAGTCAGCGACATGCTTCGGGTCAATCTATTTGTAAACGCTGATTATGCGTCTGAAGAATATTGACATAAACAACCATCAGCACTAATCGGCGGAAACAACAGTCATCAATCAACAATTGACCCATTTAATAGGAAATTGGTTGTCAGCAAATTAATAGCAAGAAGCTAGGTGTAAAGTAATATTAAGAAGTAATTGTTAATTAATCTTAAGTTTTGCTCGAACGAATAAAGTATCGACAGCGGACATAGTCCGCACGCTCTTTTTTAAAAATTAATTTAACGAGGTAAAACGTTAACTGGCGCCCGAGCAGGGACCGGTTTAAGTTCGTGTATCCGTAAAGTCTTTTGGCAAAATAATTAGCCAACGCGTCGTTAGTGTAAAAAAGTCTGTAGGAAAACAGCCTAATAAACTCAAAGCAAAGGACTAATAAACAATCACCTGCTAAATCGCAGCTGAAAAAACGTGAACACAAACTTGCCAGTCAAAGGCGTTAGGATCTTGTAGGAATAAAACGCCCACCTTGTACCGGTGTACAAGACCACAATAATTTTTCTTTTTATTTTCATTTCCCTTTGCTCCCAAACCTTTTTATTTCATTCGTTAACTTTTTTATTTCGCCACCACTGTCCCAACTTCAAAACGCCAATTAAACATATTCTTGTCAAAAACATATGGTGTTGCACTGACTTATCGACATTTTGGCAGCCGAGCGGGTCTGACAGAACTGCCGCGAAAGAATCTCTTTCTTTTCTGTGGAGATATGAAACCGGCAACACGTAAGTGGTCGCGAATCTATAAAAATAATTTTTGGTTCGGAGTGAAGTCAAAGTAAGACTTGATTTTTCAAGCATTAATGTTATTAACTAGCGCTATCGTAAAATCAGTGCGCGTAAACCGTAGTTCCTGACCATCAAATATACGATCATTGCCGGCTGGAGCCCCAACCATCCGTTTATAAACCAAACCATTTGGTAAGTGTTCAAATATCCAATAAATATTCCCTGTCCCTTTATTATTTTGTTTATAAATTATCAATGCCCAATTTCTAACACGTCGATGTGTTATTTTTCTATAGATTTATCACGATTATTATAACCTCAACAAATCTGTTTTATTGTGCATGTGGGTTGCTTGTGCAAACCACATGCACCTCGTCTCACTCCCCCTGCTATCGAGCACCGCAATTCGAAGCCCACCAAAATCCCTATGAATCGCTGAAAAAGCTACTATGAACCATACCTCCACTTCACCATCATGACCACCTAGGAAGCATTCCAAATCCTCATCTTTAATAAATTTCTGAACCGCTGCAAGTTTTGCAGAAAAAGCCGTCGGCCAAAACCAAAATTTAGTCATTTAATTTACATACATACGTAAATTGCATTCAATAAAGGCCAAAATGTAAGAGGAACCAACTCCAACATCAAGAAGAAGAAGAAGATTAACTAAGACTTAAAATATAGTATACCTAAAACATGCATTGTAACACAATAGAAAAATTAAAAACATTTATTTTTTTGTTAACTTGAACTTGCCCGATGGCCTAATGTTAGGTTAAAATCCCAATTGTCCTTTTTACCTAGTACCAACTGTAGTTTAATTGGTAACATTAAATTTTGTCAAGCAGATATTAATAATTAGATTTCAAATATAATTATTAAGCATAGAATAAATAGCCAAGCTGTAGCAGCATATTCTTGTGTTGTTGTTGTATAGCACTCTCTCAAACAAGAAGTTTCCATAAGCAGGTATGAAGAAAACACTAATGGACATGTTTGAGAGGGCTCCCGTCATAAATTCAGACAACAAAAATTCAGAAACACATATTTTCAGAAATTTTTTTTCAGAAATTTTTTTTCAGAAAGTCAAAATTCAGAAGTCAAAATTCAGAAGTCAAAATTCAGAAGTAAAAATTCAGAAGTCAAAATTCAGAAGTCAAAATTGAGAAAGTAACCAGAAAAAACATTAAATTTTGCGCAGATCCCCAATTCGGGACCCGATCCACGTTTTTTATGTGCAGAACACCTTTCCGCATAGGCGGCCTTCGTCCGCGCTTCAAAAAATAACCCTGGGCTACGCCATTCCAACTCCAGGTGGTTGCCCTGAACGGTGGCAACATGCCACCGTTCCGACTCTATGGGCCACTTTTTTCTCACAGGGTAATTTGTGATTACAACAACCACATGAAAATGACAGAAAAATTGTGAACTTTAACTGCAAATATCTCGCAAAATTCTAAAAATATCGGATTTCCCCCTCCAGATTATTCATTTTTTCATTCATTTTTCTGTTAAGTGATTTCTGAATTTTTCATTCTGAATTTTTAGTTTCTGAAAAAAGTTTTCTGAATTTTTCGTTCTGACTTTTGGTTTTTGAAAAATGGTTTCTGAATAAATTTTTCCGAAAAATTGTATTTCTGAATTTTTTCCGTCTGAATTTATGGGGGCACCGTTTGAGAGAGCTCCGTATTGACACCCTTTGAAACAAACCTTGTGACAAACCTTTTTGAGACAGTCTTTAAAATTTAATCTTGAGCTTGCTTTTTTTTTGATTCCCTGATCACCCTCACCCATACATATATATATATATATTTAATTATATTCCCTACTAGACAGTTGAGCCTTTTATAAGTACTTATAAAAGCATTCTGATTAATGACGAATGCCCTTAATAATGTGTTCAATTTTGTTCAGGCCGTGTGAAGAATTTGAGCACTTCCCCTCATCGATGTGATATGATATCTCGTTTTTACTAATTGTATTGTATTCAATGAAATCATATATCTACTTTGCTCTAACAAAGCCTCAAACTATTCATTCAAATGCTTACAAATCACTTTGAAAAAATCAACCAAACTGCTCAATATTTACATCTTCAACACCTTAGAACTAAAATTCAATGTGCTGATAAATAACCTTACAAACTGTTCATTCCTTATGTTCAAAGTACTTATATATGGCCTCACAAACTATTCACAGCAAATGCTCAAACCCCTTATATTTTCTCTCCAAACTACTCACAATATCTCTCCAAAGTACTTATAAGAAGAAGATTAAAAGTTTGGTTTTTTCATGACATTTATTTTGCATTTATGTATAAATATATGTACATATATGAATTTATGAAAAAAACTATAAAACTGCATATTTTATAAAATATTTACATATTTATCTTATAAATAAGTACACATGTATAGATTTTAAATATTTCACAAAAAAAACTTCTCGGCAGCTGAAACCACGGAATGGTGTCCATTGTGGCCGATTCCCTCAAAACACGTACCTAGATCCGACCAGGCAGTTGGAGAGGTTTGTTGGAGTGCTGTAGTAAGTTAATATCTCAGCCAATTCAGCCGGTAGCAGCATATATGTACATAATTCAATTAATATACATAATTATTTTCACGGCACACATTTTTTTTCAAATTTGAAAATTTTTCTATTTGAATTTTTTTTTTCATTTTGACATTTAATTTTGCTAACATCTATCAAATTCTAAAAGTCAATCAAGTAGAAAACATGACATAAAATTATATGTACATCTATGTCCTTCTATCTTAAGCATTTTTAAATAGGAGATAGTTCTGTCGATATTATCTCTTTCGTGCATTAGAAATTCCAAGAACAAAATTTATTTTGGAAATGTGAATGTGTTGGAAAATGAGGGGGGTTGAACAAATGAGCTACATTTTTTGCCCAAAGTACTCAGCATTGTCTGGTAGGGTTCTTTCATTACATATTATTTTTATATTTAATATTCCACATACATACCTATATTTTTTTTTGTGCTTGTACATATGTATGCACATATGTTCGACAACCTTAAGCAAGTTGGCTTAGTTTTGATTTGGGTTTGCTAATTTTGTTCATATTTATGTTTTTTTTTACGTTGTTCATACACAAGTTGTGTATACCAGGTTGTAATGCATATTTACATACAAATGTACATATATTAAACTGAAAATACATATGTTTATATCTCTGTAATACAATTTTAAGATAACTTTGAAAGTGTTGAGAGGACCAATAAAAGTTCTACCAATTTGTAAATTTAATTCTTTCACGCTAAATTTATTCTGTAGAAACTAGCAAATGATCAAAATTCAGGGATTTGCGAAAGTATAAGTATAAGTAAGAAACAAACATTTTTGTAATGGATTGAATTTGTTAAAAATAATAATTAAAATAATGGTTAACTAATTTCTTTTATTTGGTTTGAGACATGGGTACTTGAAAGGTAATGTATTTGGGGCCTCAATAACATCAATGAGGCCAATGGTAGGGCGGGTATAGAGGCAGCCACCAAATATCGAAAACGAGCTGCCTGGCATAAGGGTAGCGGTAAAGGAGGATAAAAGTGAAGTGTGGCAAGTAAGTGCAACTTGGTTTTTTTTGTAGAAGTTTTGGTTTTTTTTTATAGTTTTCTTTTAGTCCCGTGTGCAAATAATAATTATCGTGTTTGACCATTGGCTGAGGAGAGTAGTGCTGTGCAGTGATCGCGTTCTCGAACACCACGGAGCTGAAGCTCCGGGCCTAAACGCCAGTGCACACACCGTGGTCACGGCATCTTGCCACAAGAACTACTCCTCTTTCGTCCTTGTGATATCGTCACGCTCAGTCAATGGATATCATAACAGATAAAATGGCGCCCAACGTGGGGCCCGAGAGAAGGAAAGTCACTTTAGTACTTTTTGTTTTCAACTCGTGGTTTCACATGAAGGATTTCCTCCTGGAATCGACTCGTCCGTCCGCTCTAAATTTAATTTGATATTTTAACGTTCGACAATTTTATTTAGATATTTTTTTTGAGTGTTGTTGTGTTCAAGCACTTTTGTTTGGATACTAATTATTTTCGATGGAATTACGATCTTACAGGCTAGATGCTTCCAGATTCGTACCTCGTTAGTATTCCGTACCCTAAGAATTGTTTGAGCACAGCATTTTCTTTTGTTTTTGTAGAAACATACGTCATATACCTTTTCAGAAATTTGCTCATTAAGGCTAAATGCCAGGTAGCTTACCAAAGGTTCACGTAAAATACATTGCAAAGAGAAAAAAATATATTCAAGTCGTCAAAGACTTAGTTCATCTCAGAGCCAACTTCGAGATGCCACTTCTACTGATTTTTTTTTTGATTTTTACAAACCTTTTGGGAACGATTTGGAATATGTTGGAAAGTGTGGTTGTAAATAAAATCAATCGCAACCAACCATTCTTTTTCATTATGTTGCATGCCACAACACCATATGACTTCTTTACTAGCTTAAACCTTATGCCACATTACCATCAGAGAGACACCCATGTTCTCAAACCAAAACCTTTTGATGATTTTTTTTGTCAGTATACACATTTTTATAAACATTCTTTTTGCTTAAGAGGAAAAACAAAAAAGGCGAAACTTTATTACTACTTTTTTTATTATTATTCATGTGGGTAAGTCCTGTGTAACGGACGCGACATTCGTACGCATTTAACCCTGGATAAAATGAATCATAAGCAGCAGAATTAGGGGATATCATAATGTTTTCAAAGCACAACCACAATGCTTCATTCCATAAAAATTTGTTGGACCCTTAACATTTAACAACTTGTATATATCCATATATAATGCTGTTCGGACGCGACAAGAAATGGAAGTAATTTTTTAATGCTTGCGAAAGTATGTAAAACTTAGCGAAGTTTAGGGGAACATTTATAATCCTTAAATGAGAGATTAAAGGTCAAAGAAGACCCTTCCTTGGAAGATTTACGAAATCTGAAATATGTTTTCAGAACATCGGATAATAAGCGAAAGTCCTGTAACGGACGCGACATAACGGACGCGACAAATTTTTCCACCACTTTTGTAATAAAGATTACATATAGTAATTCCAACACAAGAATATATTAACTGTCAAAATCATCTAATATAATATTTATTGCTTCGTTTGGAAGCATTTTGTTTGCAACTTATGGTTCAGGCTTTCAGTATTACTGCTTTCAAGAAGTAATCAGTTGCACATCAGCTTTTTCGTATTTTTATCATTTTTCTACTTATCTCTCAGCATGCCGTCACCAGCTTCATAAAAACCACATAATCTAGCTGTAATTACTACAGACTATATTATTGTGTTAGTTTTTCTAATTAATTTTAGTAAAAAGCTTTTATTTTTAACCATTTAAATTTTTGTTGTAGGGGGACCTTATCTGAGACTTGCCCATATATATTTTTTTTTGAATGCGTGTATAACGATACAACTTTTTTTTTGGAATATTTTTATTGCTTTATTAAATAAAGTTCGAAACTCTGTAACCACTTTTTTTTTATTATTATTCTCACACATTTTTTTTGAGTGCAAGAATAAGGATAAAACATTTCTTTTAAATATTTCTATTGCGTTATTGAATAAAGTTTGAAGCTTTCCAATTACACATTTTGTTCATTCTTGTTACCTTTGTTTTTGTGAAATCGAGTTGAGGGATATAATTTCCTTTAAAAAATTTTAATTGCATTACAGAACAAAGTTCGAAACTTAACATTTACCCATTTAGTTCAATCTTCTTGCTTCTTTTTTTTTTTTTTTTTTGAAACCTAGTATCTTTGTGAGAAACTACCTTTCTTTGAACGGATATAACTATGCCATTACGTCATAGCGACGAACACGTACCCTTGCAAACTCATTGCACTGTTTGTAAAAAGGCGTTTCATAAGAGGGAACTGCCTTCTATCGTGGTTGAATAACAATTCTTCTTGCCCCCTGTGTAGAGGTCCCTGTAGTAGTAGGGAATTTAGCCAAAACCAAGGTGTTAACACAAGATTACAAACAATGCAGCAAGGAAGTTTAGCTAACACTAGTAGGAATGGGAATCAACCTAGGACCAGTGGTGAGTCACAGCGACAGCTACAACAAACATTAGACCAGCAGAAAATGAGGATGAAGCGCGTATAAGGACTATGGGCTCCGCCATTGTGTCAGCGAGATCTGCCACTGCTTTTGAGGGTTTAGAGAATCGCGTAGCCCAAATGGTAGAGCAGCGCATAGAAAGCACTCTTTCCAATTTTCTAGAACGGTTGAATATTAATCCTGTTGCAACCGCCCCTGTAGCCAATGACTTAAGCCAAACTGCAAATGCTACTTCAGCACAACACCTCCCTAATAGGTCTACACCGGTATGGCCAAGAGACGCACCACCATTACCAAGCCAGAGTAACAATAACTTTAATAATCATCTTGACCAGCTTCGGTTGAGTGATATATCAACCGTACCATACACCGGAAGAATCGCTCAGCTAATTTCTAGTTGGGATGTGAAATTTGATATTAGTAATAGACATCCTTAATGGAAATTTTAGTATTTTATGCGAACACGTTCAGAGCTTGTTTGTTAATGAGGCAAAGGACTGGTACTGGCGCTACCGCAGATCTGTTGAACGCGTTACATGGCCAGCTCTCTTGCAAGCCTTACGTACAAATTTTCAGCTGCACCGAAGCGATTTTGAGATCAAGGAATCGATTCGTGCTAGGAAGCAAGGTCAAAACGAAAGCTTTGACGAATTTCGTAATGCTATCCTTAAAATCGCGGAACCTTTTGAAAGTCCACTTTCAGAACAAGAGTTGTTGGAAATTATGAAGCATAACTTACGGCCACGTATTTGGCAACAACTTCTTTTTGTTTCAATCAATTCTTTGGCAGAATTACGTCGACTCTGTCTAAAAGGTGAAAGCTTGGCAAACGAACTTGCCAAGTCTACGACTTTTTCCCAAACGAGCAACTCCCGACCATTTACCAGGCGACAAGTTAATGAAGCCTACATTGATCAAGATTTAAACGATGAGTTTTTAAGCCAACCTGATTTTTTGGAAGTAGACGCAGTTACCCAGCCAGCTATCAAACTAAAACCTGGTTGCTGGAATTGCAACAAAGAAGGACATAGGTATTATGACTGCCTTGAGGAGCGTACCGTGTTTTGCTACGGTTGTGGCGCACCTAATACCTACCGCCCTAAATGCCCTAAATGTAATCCGGGAAACTGCAAACTGAGCGAGGAATCGCGACCGATACCTCGCAACGACAGCAAACGCTAGACAGCGATTACATATGCATACACATGCAAAAAGAGGCTAGCGGCGTACCATCAAGAATATGCACTGGTGACTCTCATATTCATACTACTCCATTGAAAAAAGAAATTATACCATACGACGTACGTCTAAAAATATACAAGGAAATTAGGAATAGAATATTTGGTTCAGATTTGGGCAGTCCCAATACTACAAAACGTTCTTCTCTTCGTATGAAAGACTTTTGGATAAAAGTAAAACGAAATAAAGGAAATTTGAAAAAAATTATTAGCTCATTGCAGCATAAAGAAAATGACTTGAGACCGTATGCTAAGGTTAGGTTGCTAGAAAGTGATCACCTAGGTTTACTGGATAGTGGTGCGCAAGTCTCTTGTTTAGGAGGCAAGTTGGCAAAAGAGGTCGCCAAGCAACAGTTGCGAAAACACCATATACCAATTTGCACAGCTGATGGCAAATGTCAAGTCGTTTTCGGTACAAGAGATCTTAGTGTCCAATAATAAGATATACAGACAAACAAACGGACTGGGAATGGGGAACCCAACATCATCCATTCTCATGGAAGCATTCATGCAGAATTTGGAAACAAAATACATGCAGGAACTAAAAACTGAACTAGGAGTGACATTTTACGCAAGGTACTTCGACGACATTATCTGTATATTGGACACTAACAACGAAGAACGAATACTAGAGTTTTTAAACAAACAACATGACAATATAAAATTCACTATGGAGACCGAGAAAGAAGGAGAACTGAACTACCTGGACCTAACGATAAAGATTGACAAAACCACAAACAAATTTGAATACGACATCTACAGAAAACCAACAACAACGGACACCATAATTCATTCCACATCAAACCATCCCCAACAGCACAAAAATGCGGCATTAAGACACCTAGTGAACAGGCTTCAGAGAACACCCCTCACTCAAGAATCATACAAGAAAGAGCTTACCACCATATACGACGTAGCTACAAGCAACGGATACAAAAAAGGCCTAGTAGACACGCTCCGAAGGAAGCATGGATCCCAGAAAAGACATAACGTAGAAGAAAAACCCAAGATCTAGACGACAATGACATACACTGGAAAAACGACATACAAACTGGCAAACTTCTTCAAGAAACACAACATGAACATAGCGTTCAGAACATCAAACAACTTAGGGCGAAAACTAAGAACCAATACTAACTCGGAAGAGCCATTCAGCGAACATGGAATATATAAGCTTACCTGCGAATGCCAGCACAGCTACATAGGACAAACCGGACGGAAAATAAGTACACGTTTCCGAGAGCACATCAGGGACTACAACAGGAAAACACGAAAACCCACTATCACACCAGAGTCGAACTTCGCAAATCACATGTTCGAAAACAAATGCACCCCCGCCAACATCAAAAATACAGCCAGAACACTGCACGTAGAAAGAAAGGGGCGACGCCTAAATGTGCTCGAAAACATGGAAATATACAAACTTAAGACATTTGACGGGAGGGTAATAAACGAACAAACTAACACCATTTCTGACGCAATATTTGAACCCCTGAAACTAATATACAGCAAACCAGACAACACCGCAGGTACTATAAAAAAACGACCAACAATAAACAAACAGACACACAAAACGAATCAGAAGACAAAAATAACCGACTTCTACATTACTAACGAGCGTCGAAACTAACCTGACCTACCACACACAAACTAATACATAACATATACAACTAATGAACGATCGTCAGAAACAACCCTCATTGCAGGTACCCATTCGGGTACGGTCGTGGGACACGACCCATGTACACGCAGACTAACACTACCTGATACAGTGTCCAGACTATAAATACATGACAACGGATAGACAAAAATCAGAACGAAATAAAGCATTGAAGATGTCGCATCGGCGAAACCGGTTTGCTACAAAACCAAAATTGACAAGGGACGACGGAAATTCGTTCCAATGTGAATCTTAGTGTCCAGTATAAAGGCCAATCAGAATTGATAACGTTTTTCGTTGTCCCCAGTATGTCCCAAGATCTGATATTAGGTGTTGACTTTTGGATTAAATTCCAAATCGCACCTAATATAATTTCAGAAATTGCCCTAGAACAGAATAGTACGTTTGACGAAAACTCACTTTCGTTGAATGTTGAGCAACAGCAGCAGTTAAATTTAGTTAAAAATAGATTTCCAAGTTTTGAGAAAGAAGGCTTGGGAACAGGCGCGTAGCCAGGAAAATATTTCGGGGGGAGGTTTTGGCCAAAGTCTCAGTAAATAAGAATTACCTGTAAATACATACATATTTATATTTTTTACATATTACATATATATACTTTTATTTATTTGAAATTTTTCTCTTTCTATACGGCTAAAAATTTGAGCCTAACTTTTAAACCATTCATTGGTTTACACAATTTTTAATCATTTTGGTAATAATTTCCAATTCTTTCAATTTCCTACAAAAATTCTCAATTTTTTAAAACTTTACGAGGATAAACAGCGAATATGTGTACTTTTCGCACAAAATTCATGGGTGCGCGGTATCTCACTAGGTAGCGCACTGATTTGGGGCACGTCGGTTCGAGTCCTAACATTTAAAAAAAATAAAAAATTGTTTACATTTTCGGTTTAAAATTAAAAATAATTTTATCTACGTGCATTTCTATGACAAACGGAGTCAATTTAATTCTAACCAAATTTGGTTTGGTCATACACCTTGACCAGTATGTCTGCGTTCAAAAGGGTTTTGGAATCTCCAGTAAAATTGACTTTAACTAATTTCATTATTTTTGTATGAAAGTATGTGTAAAAACACAATAAAAATACAGCAACTCAATGTTAAGAACTTTGTGGAAAATTCATAAAAATTTAAGAAAACTCGAAAGCTTTTCATCAAAATTTCTAACTTTTTAGTAAAATTTTAGATTTTTTTCGCGTATGCAGTTTTGTAGTTCGTTCAATTGTAGTGAACAAAGATACCAATCCTAAGCTGCTAGAAGATTTACTCGATTTTAGCAAATTTTAAAAACTTTTACTAAAAAGTTAGAAATTTTGATGAGAATTTTGCGCAAAGTTCTTAACAAACCACACTTTGAACGCAGACATTCTGGTCTAGGTGTATATGCAGCCCCAAAAAGTTTTAAATCTAGGCTAAAACTTTTAGCCGTGTACAAAATAATATTTATTTTTCTTGTTTGTTTTGAAATTTTGTTTAGGATTTCTTCAGGAGTTACTTCAAAAGTAGAGTGGATGTTGAGTAGAGCCAGCATCTCCCGGCGAAGTTTTAACCTTCGAAGGGAAGAGAAGGACCGCTCGCTAGGAGCAACGGAAACTGGAAGCGTTGCAGCAATTTTTATATATCGATATACCATAGGGAAAAAAGACACGGAACAATTATTTAATGCATAAATAAACGTGCTCGGTCGCTCCTCCTTTGGGATTGGAAAATATTTTTCTTTTTCAGGGCTTTGGCTGTTCATAAGAAATCCAAAAACTCTATATAAAATGACACCTATGAAACGCATAAGAAAAATTTCTTGTGTCAGAATCTCTTCTACTTTTCTACTGCTAATTTCTGTAAAATGTTTACAAAAACGAGACCTGCGCAACTCTGGCTTTGGCAAGAAATAAGTAGTTGTCGCTTTAGAAAACTGAAGCTTCGGAAAAACAAAAAAAAAAAATATAGCAAAATAACATTGAAATTCATAGAAAAGGCGGGTTATTTGCAATTATTCACTTTTTACTATCACCCGACAAGTATAAGTACAATTTAATTGTCACTTGCTCTGGTAATTCAATACCACTGCGTTGTGTACTGCTTGGGAATTTTTGGTATTTTTTTTTAACTTCTTGGTGATGGTTTTGGTTAAGCTCATGCAACTGTGACTACAATAACGAGAGGCACTCATTCTTACGATTTTTGCCTGCTGTATTAATAACTCGAAAAGCAGTTAATATGAATTTCAACAGACTTGAGTTCGAATCACTCTTGCTATTTTAACATGCTATGTAGATGAGATGCTAAGTTGATCTTATGCAGAGCAAGTCCGATAATTTTGCGCGAATTTCTTAATCCGCCAAATGAGTGAACCGTTGCAGGAATTTTGTTGTGACCTCTCAGACTTGCTCTGATAATTGATTAGCGACTACCAATATCTTCTCTCAGTGTGAAATATTATTTCATTTTATTCTTTCGTGTTTTTATTTTGCAATTAATGCTAATTTCTTAACAGGGGTTTTAAAAATGAATAGAGTAATTATTATAGTACAGACGTATATTTTTTAATTTTCGGAAATTTCGGGGGGGGGGGGGGGGGGTTTGAACCCCCGAAACCCCCCCCCCCCCTTGAATACGCGCCTGCTTGGGAAGAACGTCTTCGTTGGAGTACGAGATACAACTAGAACCCAATGTCCGTCCGATTAAGCAGCGTTACTTTCCAATTTCACCAGCTGTCGAGAAACTCGTACATGCCGAAATTGATGAAATGATAAAGTTAGGTGTAATCGAGGAAGCTCCAAACAGTCCGTGGTCCAGTCCGGTTGTGCTAGTGAAAAAGCCAGGTAAAGTCCGTCTGTGTCTGGATTCAAGAAAGTTCAATAGAGTTACCGTTATGGACGCATATCCACTTCCTCACATTGATGGGATTCTAAGCAGAATACCCAAGGCGGAATTAATTAGCTCTCTCGATTTACGTCGTGCCTTTTGGCAAATTCCCCTTTCTGAGCAGTCCCGCGATTACACCTGTTTCACCGTCCCAAATCGTCCGCTTTACCGATACCGCGTAATGCCTTTCGGTCTTTGTAACGCCCCGCAAGCGCTTTGTCGTTTGATGGATCGCGTAATACCTCCCAATTTAAGAAACCAAGTTTTCGTCTATCTAGACGATCTCTTAATTGTGTCAGAAGATTTTGACACACATATGTCCGTTCTATCCGATGTTGCTCTTCATTTAAGGAAAGCGGGGTTGACTATAAACGTCAACAAAAGTAAATTTTGCATACAAGAAGTTAAGTATCTGGGATATATTGTGGGCAACGGAACCATACATACCGACCCCGAAAAGATTTCGGCTGTAACCCAATACCCAGTTCCAACGAATGTCAAGCAGGTGAGGCGTTTCTTGGGAATGGCGGGTTGGTATCGCCGATTCGTAGGCAATTTTGCTGCCTTGACAAGTCCTCTCACCAATTTGCTAAAAAAGGGTAGAATTTTTTGACTGGAACGATGATGCACAGCAGGCGTTCGATGCCTTGAAAGAGAAACTCTGTACGGCACCAGTACTGGCTAGTCCTGATTATACCAAGCCCTTTATCATCCAGTGTGATGCTAGTAAGTTAGGAGTTGGTGCCGTGCTTATTCAAAAGAATGCGGATAATATTGAAGTCCCAATAGCATATTTTTCGCAAAAATTGAATAAGGCACAAAGTAACTATAGTGTAACAGAGCTCGAATGTCTAGCAGCTTTATTAAGCTTGAAGAAATTCAGAGCATATGTAGAGGGACAAGAGTTCACTATAGTTACTGACAATGCTAGCTTGCAGTGGCTTATGCGGCAAACCGACTTATCCAGCCGATTAGCACGATGGTCTCTAAAACTCCAGGGATTTAAGTTTAATATTGAGCACCGTAAAGGTTCACTGATGATTGTCTGTCACGTCAAAATTTTGAAGAAATTAGTGAAGTCAGAGAGATTGAAGTCCGTTAGTTGATTTACAGTCGTCCGAGTTTTTGTCCGAAGATTACCAGAAATTGATAAGTCATGTCCGAGAGAATGATAGTAGGTTGCCTGATCTTCAGGTAATCGACAACCTCCTTTATAAAAGGCCGGAACATGCTGATGGCAATCCGGAAAGGGAATCGTTTACTTGGAAGCTTTGGATTCCCAAATCCCTAGTTCCGGGTGTCATAGAAAACGCCCACTGTCCGCCAAATAAATGTCATGGTGGTATTGCGAAGACATTGGAGCGTTTGCGAAATAATTTGTACTGGCCAAATATGACAGTCGATGTCAAAGATAATGTTGGCCGATGCGAAGTATGCAAACAAAGCAAATCACCCAATGCCACGCAAAGACCACCAATGTCCGCACAATACACGGTACAAAGACCGTTTCATAAGATCTATGTTGATTTTCTTGGACCTTACCCTAGATCCAAGCAAGGAAACATAGGAATTTTCATCGTCCTTGACCATTTGACAAAGTTTCCCCTATTAAAAACCGTCAAAAAGTTTAACACGTCCGTAATATGTGACTTTCTTCGCGATAACGTTTTCAATATTTTCGGAACTCCTGAAATCGTAATGAGTGACAATGGCAAGCAGTTCAGATCATCGCAGTTTAATACCTTATTGTCGGCCCGTGCTATAAGGCACGTTTATACTGCCTTATATAGCCCCCAAGCTAATGCAAGCGAACGTGTAAACCGCTCTATAATCGCTGGGGTAAGAGCTTACCTCAAGAAGGACCAAACCCACTGGGACAAAGACATCACAGAAATTGCTGAAGCGCTGCGGAGCTCATTCCACCAAACCATCGGAGTATCACCGTACTTCGCCTTGTTTGGGCAGCAAATGATTTCGCATGCGGGCGATTACGACTTATTGAGGAGGCTCAAGACCCTAGACGACACCGTACTAGAAAGAACTGACCATCTCAGACTTATTCGACAGCAAATTGCCGACAATATTATCAAAGCGTTTGAAAATTCTGCCAAACGTTACAACCTGCGTAGCTCTGACAAGCGTTTTGAAATTGGCGATTTCGTTTTCCGGCGTAACTTTGTTCAAAGCGATGCTTCAAAGAAATTTTCAGCAAAATTGGCTTCTAAATTTTTGAAGTGTAGGGTGCTTGCGTTGAGGGGCAATTGCATGTATGAGCTGGAGGACGTTGATACAGGGAAAAGAGAAGTTTACCATAGGAAAGACATCCAGGATTGCAAATAGACGACACCGCACCAACTGCCTAGGTGGGGGGATGTGTACCGGTGTACAAGACCACAATAATTTTTCTTTTTATTTTCATTTCCCTTTGCTCCCAAACCTTTTTATTTCATTCGTTAACTTTTTTATTTCGCCACCACTATCCCAACTTCAAAACCCCAATTAAACATATTCTTGTCAAAAACATATGGTGTTGCCCTGACTTATCGACATTTTGGCAGCCGAGCGGGTCTGACAGAACTGCCGCGAAAGAATCTCTTTCTTTTCTGTGGAGATCTGAAACCGGCAACACGTAAGTGGTCGCGAATCTATAAAAATAATTTTTGGTTCGGAGTGAAGTCAAAGTAAGACTTGATTTTTCAAGCATTAATGTTATTAACTAGCGCTATCGTAAACTCAGTGCGCGTAAACCGTAGTTCCTGACCATCAAATATACGATCATTGCCGGCTGGAGCCCCAACCAAACCATTTGGTAAGTGTTCAAATATCCAATAAATATTCCCTGTCCCTTTATTATTTTGTTTATAAATTATCAATGCCCAATTTCTAACACGTCGATGTGTTATTTTTCTATAGATTTATCACGATTATTATAACCTCAAGCATGTGGGTTGCTTGTGCGTCTCCCCCTGCTATCGAGCACCGCAATTCGAAGCCCACCAAAATCCCTATGAATCGCTGAAAAAGCTACTATGAACCATACCTCCACTTCACCAGCATGACCACCTAGGAAGCATTCCAAATCCTCATCTTTAATAAATTTCTAACCCCTGCAAGTTTTGCAGAAAAAGCCGTCGGCCAAAACCAAATTTTCGTCATTTAATTTACATACATACATACGTAAATTGCATTCAATAAAGGCCAAAATGTAAGAGGAACCAACTCCAACATCAAGAAGAAGAAGAAGATTAACTAAGACTTAAAATATAGTATACCTAAAACATGCATTGTAACACAATAGAAAAATTAAAAACATTTATTTTTTTGTTAACTTGAACTTGCCCGATGGCCTAATGTTATGTTAAAATCCCAATTGTCCTTTTTACCTAGTACCAACTGTAGTTTAATTGGTAACATTAAATTTTGTCAAGCAGATATTAATAATTAGATTTCAAATATAATTATTAAGCATAGAATAAATAGCCAAGCTGTAGCAGCATATTCTTGTGTTGTTGTTGTATAGCACTCTCTCAAACATGAAGTTTCCATAAGCAGGTATGAAGAAAACACTAATGGAGATGTTTGAGAGAGCTCCGTATTGACAACCTTTGAAACAAACCGTGTTTTAGTTGGGAGCACTTGTAACTTATTTGCGTGCATAAGTATGGTTGCCGTAACTTAATAATACTATTATGTATTAAGACATTTTTTTTTTTTGAACTTTGAATTTTTGTAATTTTAATCATTGGCGATGAAATTCACGCCAGGATTAGGGAATCACTTAATATTTTTATTATCCCCAGCGAGAAGGCCTTCTAAGCTAGGTGTGGTACATTTGTACAGTCTTTAAAATTTAATCTTGACCTTGCTTTTTTTTTGATTCCCTGATCACCCTCATCCATACACATATATATATATATTTAATTATATTCTTTCATTACATATTATTTTTATATTTAATATTCCACATACATACCTATATTTTTTTTTGTGCTTGTACATATGTATGCACATATGTTCGAAAACCTTAAGCAAGTTGGATTAGTTTTGATTTGGGTTTGCTAATTTTGTTCATATGTATGTTTTTTTTTACGTTGTTCATACACAAGTTGTGTAAAACCAGGTTGTAATGCATATTTACATACAAATGTATGTACATATATTAAACTGAAAATACATATGTTTATATCTCTGTAATACAATTTTAAGATAACTTTGAAAGTGTTGAGAGGACCAATAAAAGTTCTACCAATTTGTAAATTTAATTCTTTCACGCTAAATTTATTCTGTTGAAACTAGCAAATGATCGAAATTCAGGGATTTGCGAAAGTATAAGTATAAGTAAGAAACAAACATTTTTGTAATGGATTGAATTTGTTAAAAATAATAATTAAAATAATGGTTAACTAATTTCTTTTATTTGATTTGAGACATGGGTAGTTGAAAGGTAATGTATTTGGGGCCTCAATAACATCAATGAGGCCAATGGTAGGGCGGGTATAGAGGCAGCCACCAAATATCGAAAACGAGCTGCCTGGCATAAGGGTAGCGGTAAAGGAGGATAAAAGTGAAGTGTGGCAAGTAAGTGCAACTTGGTTTTTTTTGTAGAAGTTTTGGTTTTTTTTTATAGTTTTCTTTTAGTCCCGTGTGCAAATAATAATTATCGTGTTTGACCATTGGCTGAGGAGAGTAGTGCTGTGCAGTGATCGCGTTCTCGAACTCCACGAAGCTGAAGCTACGGGCCTAAACGCCAGTGCACACACCGTGGTCACGGCATCTTGCCACAAGAACTACTCCTATTTCGTCCTTGATCGTGATATCGTCACGCTCAGTCAATGGATATAATAACAACCTCTAAAATTCAGTGTGACACGGTGGTACCGCAGTAGCCGCAACAAACAGCAAAAAGGAATAATACCCCATCACCAGGAGGTGCTTAACTACAGTAAGAATAGGTTAAGATTAAAAATAGAAAATAAGAAAATATGTTTTAAAGAAATTGAGAAATAAAAAAAAGGTGAAAAGTGAAATTTTAAATTTTTGTGAAAAACCAAGTAAATAATTTTCAAGAAAAATATTCCAGTTAAAAATTTTTTTTTGTTTCCTTTTTACGTAAGAAAACAAGAAGTAAAGTTAATAGTTTTATGAAAATAAAATATTCTAATTTATACAAATAAAATGAAATCCGGCTCGTACAGCCAATAAAATAATATATAACTTGAAGCTGCGATTCACCACCTAGAGGGGACCCTCCAGCTTATAATAAAAAATTCTCTGCGATTCACCACAACCAAGGGACCCTCCAGAAGAATGATAAAATAAATAAAAACTATTAGTTGATAAAATAAACTAACCACATAATGTCCAACCCCAACAACTAAATACGCCCACCCACGCTTAACACACCTGCCCCACCAAATTCTGCTATCCCATTTAATATGGACCAACTAACTAATATAGTGTCAGGACTAGTAACTGACATAATGAGACAGGAAGGACGAAACATGGTCCAAGCGGCCCTCAACCCAAACGCTAATTTCGCGAATATAACGGACGTGACAATAGACGCAAGTCATTCCAATAACGTAACTGAGATAGGCAAAATTCCGGACGTAGTTAGGTGCCTACGTGAATTCTCAGGCAATCCAGGAGAGTACAACTCGTGGAAGAAAAGCCTAGATCGAATTCTTCAGATCTACGAACCCATGAAAGGTACACCCAAATATTATGGCATTCTAAATGTCATTAGAAATAAAGTCGTGGGCAACGCCGACATTGCCCAAGGATCTTACAATACCCCCTTGAGAGAGCCGGCAGATCTCCCTCAAGCCCTTCACTTGTGCCTAAAATTAGAAAACCAAAACTTCCGTTCTAATTACGCGGTAAATACCAGCAATCAAAATAGGAAGCCTCACGACTTTCGACCACCGCTCCCACCAAAAAAATTAACCAATGAATTTTATCCCCAATTGACATACATGCCCAAGCCTCCAATTAACTTTTCGAACCAGTATCGTCCTCAAGTTCCATTGAACAATTACCACAATCCCCAACATTACAGACCATTGAATCAACCTCCAAATAGACCACAACAACCACGTCCAGAGCCAATGGACGTCGACAAATTACATGAATAGACCCCCAATAAATAATAGTAATATGAATAGACCCCCAATAAATAATAATATGAAAAGGCCCTCAAATTTCTCCCAACAATTACCTCTTAAACAACAAAGGAACTACCACATAGAAGCAAGTGGACAACAGTAGTGCGATTCTGTAACTTTTAACACCTCGGCGAGTGTTAAGCTTGTCGCCGAATTTTGGCGTTTGCTCTTAACGAAAGTGCGATTCTGTAACTTTCCTTAACACTTTTTAGTGTTAGCTGTTTTATGTATGTATATCTGTTAAAATTGAGGGGAAAACTGCACTCATCTTAAGTACACCATTTGACAGCGCCGACGTTCATGTCGCAGTAGCGCAGGTGATAAGCGTTCGGACTACAACGTGCGCGTGAGTTCGGTTTCATGTTCGGAGAACTTATTTTCTATAACTTTTAACACCACAAAATTTGTTCGCGTTAACTTAGGTGTTAGCAAACACTTTTCGGTGTTAAGGGAAGTTAACGCTAACACTTGGCGTTAAAAAAGTTACAGAATCGCAAAAAGTGTTAAAAATGGTGTTAAGCGAAGTTAACGCTAACACTTGGCGTTAAAAAAGTTACAGAATCGCGCTACAGGATACCACACAAGACCAGTGTGCCAACAGTACGAACCAGACCAACACTACCAACCGGACTGGACACCTACTTCAGAAGAGTATGAAGCTGCATTGATGGCAGAACAGCCAGAACAGACAGCACAGACATACGCTGAAATAAATTCACAACCAGAAGAGCATGATCATATTGACATTCATTTTTTAGAATGAGTAGTTCTTCGCTGCATTACGTAGAATGTAAAGCGAAGAACGGAAAAATTCTCAAAATGCTAATGGATACAGGGTCAAGCAAAAACTATATCCAACCTTGCCATGTCCTTAAAAAAATACCCAAGGACGAGCCTTTCTTTGCAAATTCCATAGCCGGACAAATTCAAATTACCCACCATACGATCATCAATCTGTTTTGAAGCAATGACACTACTCTAAAATTCTTTTTACTACCTACGCTTAAATCCTTCGACGGAATAATAGGAAACGACAGCCTTAAAGAACTCCGTGCCACAATAAACATACACGACGATACCCTTACTCTAGGCAATAACAAAAGAATTAAAATTAGACAGAAACCGTCTCCAACAGTTAATAAAATAGACGTTAGGACAAACCACATGACAAGTATGCAGAAACAATACATAAACCACCTTACAAACAAATATCCCAACTTATTTACCGAACCAGATGAAAAACTTACTTATACTACTACCGTAATAGGAGAAATTAGAACCTCTTCAGAAACTCCGGTATATACCAAATACTATCCCTACCCCCTAGCCATGAGAGATTTCGTGAAGCAAGAAATAGAAAATTTACTAAAAGATGGAATAATTAGGCCCTCCCGTTCACCCTACAGCTCACCTGTGTGGGTTGTCCCCAAAAAGTTAGATGCGTCTGGACAAAAAAAATACAGGCTCGTAATAGATTATAGGAAACTGAACACCCTAACAATAGCCGACAGGTATCCAATCCCGGAAATTAACGAGGTAATCTCGCAACTTGGCAACAACACATATTTTTCTGTTCTTGATTTAAAGAGTGGCTTCCACCAGATTCCCTTGAAGGAAACTGATATCGAGAAGACAGCTTTTTCAGTCACCAACGGCAAATATGAATTCACCCGCCTCCCGTTCGGACTTAAAAACGCACCCGCCATCTTTCAACGAGCTTTAGACGACATCCTGAAGCAACACATAGGCAAAATATGTTATGTCTACATAGACGACATAATAGTATTTGTCAAAGTCGAGAAAGACCACCTTGAAAATGTTGAAACAATTTTCAATACGCTTGAAAAAACAAATTTAAAATTCCAACTGGACAAATGCGAATTTTTCCGAAAAGAAGTCGAATTCCTAGGTTTCATTATATCACCCTCAGGCATAAAAACCAATCCCTCTAAAGTAAAAGCAATTCAGGAATTTCCATGTCCCAAAACATTAAAAGACTTGAGATAATTTCTTGGCCTATCAGAGTATTATCGACGCTTCATCAGAGATTACGCCAAACTAGCGAAACCTCTGACCACGCTTTTAAGAGGGGAGGATGGACGCGTGTCCAAAAACGCCTCAAACAAAAAGCTGGTTGTGCTTGATAAAAGTGTCCTAGAAGCTTTCAACAAAATTAAATCTTCACTAATATCAAAGGAAGTCATCCTATCATACCCAGACTTCAAACAGGAGTTCCATCTCACTACCGATGCATCAAACTACGCTCTAGGCGCCGTCCTTGAGCAAGCAGGTAAACCAATAACCTTTATATCCCGATCATTAAATAAAACCGAAGAGAGTTATGCCGCAAATGAAAAAGAAATGCTGGCAATCATCTGGGCTCTCACGACACTGCGAAACTACTTGTACGGATCAGCGAAAGTTGTGATTTTCACAGATCACCAACCTCTCACTTTTGCATTGAGCAACAAAAACCACAATGGAAAAATGAAGAGATGGAAATGTATCCTTGAGGAATACAACTACGAAATGAAGTGCAAGCCAGGGAAAACGAACGTAGTAGCAAACGCACTCTCTAGACCTCCACTGACTGATGTTAACGTCCTGTCTACCACTGACCACAGCGACGAAAGTTCCGCATTCCCACGACAGCCGGTTCTACGTACCGGGATGACTCTGGGTTTCCCCGACCAAGGGCTGTTATTTCGCTACCCCCTGCCTAAACCGTCATTAATCTTCCCCCAATAATGTCATCCTCCGAGCAGCTCCTTGCAGCGGGACTGCTCAAGACTCTCCTGATCCGGGCTGGTATTGAATCCAACTCGGGACCAAGGGAATGGATCTGCTGTATATGCTGGAAGAAAATTTATGTGAAGCGCTCACACTCAGTACAATGCTCCAATTGCAATAGGTGGTTGCACCTAACAAGTTGCTCCGGACTAAATCCCTCTACCCATAGGCCCGCTAGTTTTTATAGAACTTTTGTGGCCCCTTGCTGTTCACGTCCTACGACGTCCCGTGGCCGTCGTCGATCAAGTATTGCTCCGCCGCATATGTCTGACTCTGTCACCTCAGTCTCCACGACTAGCATCACAAATGCACCTCAGCAAGTTGACCTTCCTAGCGGTCGCTCACGCCCCCAGGCGTCAACATCTCACACAGCATCTCACAGCTACTCCCTACGTAGCACTTCCCAAGTGGAATTGGGCAATGCCGAGCGTCCGCTATCTCCCGCCCCCTCAGTCAGCCCCTCTTCTTCCTCAGCACGAGTATAAGTCACAACCATCAGCTCCTGGTCCCTTATACTACGTGCACTGTTTGTCGGTTAAGATTATACACGCCTTTGGCATCGGTCAAGTGCAATAACTGCCTTGGCCTGTGTCATCTGCTTATATGCTCTGGACTCGCAAACAGGAACTTATGGACTGATACGTACGTTGCGCCATGCTGTCGAGCTACGCAACCTTCAACGTCATCTGAATCGCCTCTACCTTCTGGTAACGCGATTCCTTCGACTTCAAGAATGCGTCGTAGTGCGCGACCCAGCCTACTACCACCTAGGCATGCGCATCAGTCCCTGACCCCCAGCATCAACTCTACTCCCCCTTCGCACTTCACAATCCTGCAATTTAATTGCAACGGCCTAACCGGCAAAATAGCTGAGATTACAAACCTCATGAAGCGACACGATATCAAAATCGCTGCTATTCAGGAGACAAAGCTCGGTGGAAGGTCAACTCTTCTGACCTGCAACGGGTACAATGTACACAGTTGTGACCGTGCGAGAGGGCTTGGGGGTGGTCTTGCATTCATCACGCATCACACTGTGCAGTACCGTCTATTTGAGCCTGACATCGACCCGAGGGACACCACCTTAGAACGTCAAGGTATGGTTGTCCGGTCAGGCGATGTCGACTTGGAAATCATAAACGTATAAATACCTCCTGTCACCTGCTGTCCCAGGGATTATCACCCTGACATTCGTGCGTTACTCAGGGGTGAGAACCGACTGGGAAAGTTTCTTAACATCTACAGAGAGCGCCTTCGCTGCTCTCCCCACTCCGTCTGACGTACGAGAAGGGGAAAAGGCGTTTCGTATGGCCCTAGTTTCAGCCTCCCGTCAACACATTCCGTCAGGTAGAATAAAGGAAGTACGTCCATTCTTCCCCGCAGAGGCAGCGGCCCTGGCAAATGAACGTGACCGTATTAGACGCCTTGACCCTACGGATCCCTAAATTAGGGATCTTAATGCGGAAATCAGACGCCTAGTAGATAAACACAAACGCGCTAAGTGGGAAGAGCACCTAAGGTCTTGTAACCTCTCGGCTGGGGTTGGCAAATTATGGTCGACGGTGAAATCTTTGTCCAACCCGACTAAACCCAACGACAATATATCCATCGCCTTCGGCGATAAGGTTCAGTCCAAACCTAAACGATGCGCGAGCGCTTTCTGCCGACAGTTTGTAATGCATCCTCCGTTGGACAAAGAAATTCGCCGAGCCACCAGGGAAGCGCATAAACCCAAAAACAGCGATGCGCCCATTGCCATCTCCACGACCGAAGTACAAGAGGCAATACGGAGATCTAAGAACACCAAGTACATAGGCCCCGATGGCATCTCCATGCTGATGCTAAAACACCTCGGCGACGAAGGCATAAGATATTTAACACACATTTTCAACCTTTCCTTGTCCACCTTTGTCATTCCTGAAAGATGGAGACAGGCAAAGGTGATCCCACTATTAAAGCCGGCAAGCCAGCTGCCGTAGGGGAGTCATATCGCCCGATATCACTTCTCTCGCCAGTAGTGAAAGTGTTGGAATCCATCTTATTACCATATTTCACCGCTAATTTGCGACTCGCCGAACATCAGCATGGTTTCCGCAAAAACCACAGCACTACCACCGCGCTGAACGCCATTACCACTCAGATAGGGGACGGACTAAACCAAAAGCGTCCAAACCACAGGACAGTGCTAGTTGCGCTTGATTTGGCCAAAGCCTTTGACACGGTCAATCATGCTCGACTATTGAAAGACCTGGAAGATTCGTCCCTTCCCCCCTGTATTAAACCTTGGACTGCCAATTATCTGAGTGGTCGTCAATCGTCGGTAGAATTCAGAGGCGCCCGACCAAAACCCAGAATAGTTAAACAAGGGGTGCCACAGGGTGGTGTCCTATCCCCGTTTCTATTTAACTATTATATATCGAAACTTCCCCCCCCACCAGAGGGTGTCTCGATCGTCTCTTACGCCGACGATTGTACGATTCTGGCAACGGGCCCCTCCGTTGAAGAACTCTGCTCTCGCATAAACTCGTACCTCCCAGCCGTGTCGGAATTCTTCGCTGGTAGAAACCTGGCATTGTCACCGAATAAGTCCTCGGCTACCTTATTTACGACGTGGACAACGCAAGTGAACATGGAATTAGACGTCTACGTTGATAGTGTTAAGCTACCAACTGTCTCACACGTTTGATAACATGTTCAAATACGGCGCTCATGTTACCGCAATTGTCAATAAAGTCCAAAGCCGTAACAAAATCCTCAAGTCGCTAGCTGGCAGCACTTGGGGCAAAGACAAAGAACCGTTACTAGCTACATACAAAGCAATTGGTCAGCCGGTACTGAGCTACGCGACGCCTATATGGTCGTCGGGGCTGGCTGACACACACTGGACGAGGCTTCAGGTCTGATAGAATACCGCCCTTCGAACCGCCACTGGGTGTCTTCTTATGTCTCCTGAGCACCACCTTCACAATGAAGCGAAAATGCTCGCCGTTAAAGAGCATAGCGAAATGCTGACCAGGCAATTCCTATTCAACTGTTGCAAACCGCAGCACCCGAACGGACGCCTGGTCAACGAAAATCCGCCCCCCAGGAGGATAAGAAGCCACCTACGCAAACACTTCGATGAGATCCGGCACCTGCTTTCCACGCCGTTTGATCCTAAGGTGCACCGGCAGGCCCTCACCCTTATCCACACCGATTCGGTAAATTCCTATGTCAGCTCTATTCCAGCGAACGCCGTTCTTCAGGCAACAACTCCACCCGTTGCCGAAGAGGAGCGCGGGCTGCCTAGGGAGACTAGAGTGATGCTGGCCCAACTCCGGTCTGGATATTGTAATAGGTTAAACTCTTACCTATCCAGACTGAACCCCGACTTGCCTAATGTTTGTCCGGCATGTGGCTTGTCCCCCCATAATACTAACCACCTTTTCGTCTGCTCAGCTGAGCCTACTCTTCTAACACCCATATCCCTCTGGTCCGCCCCTGTCGAAGCCGCTAGGTTTCTAGGACTTCCGTTAGAAGAGCCTAATGACATTATTGGGTAGATACTGACTACCTAGGCAGGGCTACGTGGCGTTACAACAACAACAACAACGAAAGTTCCGCACACCTACTCATCCCAGCCACGGAAGCACCAATAAATGCTTTCAAAAATCAATTATTCTTATTATTCAGTAACGAAGACAGTTACAAATTGGTACTACCATTTCCCAGTTTTCACAGACACACAATTACAAAACAAGACTATTCTACACAGGACATTATTGACATATTTAAACGATACATTAACCCAGCATTAGTCAACGGACTATGCACTACAGAAAATCTGATAGGCAAAATTCAGGAGATATACCAACTTCATTTCTCAAATATTAACAGCCTCATTCTCTTTGACGATAACGTGCCCAAAACGATCGTCGTTTGTGTGTTGGTAGCATGAATAGCAATACGATAGCCAAAACGATAGTCAGCACGATAACAGCTGACTCTTACGTAACGAACTGGCTTAATCGGTAATCTGTTTGGCGATTATCGTCTGACAATACGAAAAGAAAGTGTCAAAATCAAACAAGAAGGGAATTGCTATCGTTGTTGAGCAAATAGAAGCCGCAAACAAAAGAAGTAAGTATTGTTATTCAATTTTCCACTATTGTTGTTAATTATTGTTATTTATTTATTTTAAAAGATTCCAAAAAGAATATTAGCACCCAGTTTGGAGAGCTTGTGAACGAGCTGGAGGCAAATTTTGAACTGACGAGAGGAGCACCAGTGTTTGGAGCCAGTAAGATTGCCTTCGAGGAGGAATATTGCCTCAAAGAAGCGACGTGTTTAGCTGTTGCTTCCTAAAGGAAGTATTACCGCACATCAAAACTAGAAAATAACTATTCACAGAAATAAATATTTAAAAATTATCTTATGAACTATTGATACCGATGGATTTTGATATCACATTAGTCACATTACGCTATCTCTGCCGTTCCATTCTTAGCGCACCTTCCTCCGACAAAGCCAAAGCAACAGCTTGATACATTATTATAAACCAAATATTCCCGATTTATTAATAACAAAAAAATTATAAACCTTTTCACAAAGTCAAAACACAGGTGCCCAGAGTTGCAAAATTGACATTTGATTTCGTTTAGTTGGCGATAGACGTAAGCCTACACGATAATCGTCAACGTAACATTCATGCTACCAAAAGCACACGATATCGTCAGCGCGGGTATCGTTCGTCAAAGAGAATGAGGCTGTAAAATTCGCTTCACACAAACCCTACTACAAGATATTGTACCCGAAACAGAACAAGAAGAAATCATAATTAGAGAGCACAATAGAGCTCACAGAAATAGTCAAGAAAACAAAACGCAAATTTTACAAAAATATTATTTCCCAAGTATGCATTCGAAAATTGAGAAAATAGTTAAACTATGTTCTACATGCTGCGAGCACCACCAAAACCACCGATACAAGAAACCCCCATTCCTCAATCCCCAGGAGAAATCGTACATATCGACATTTATTCTACAGAAAGAAAGCTAATCCTCACAGCTATTGACAAATTTTCAAAGTACGCACAGGTTAAAATGATACAAAGCAAAGCCATAGAACATATTAAAGATCCAATAAGGGAGTTGATGATAGCCTTTGGAATACGAAAACTAGTAGTAATAGACAATGAAAAATCCCTTAACTCTGCCACAATATCATCCTTACTCAAAGACCATATGTCCATTGACGTATATACTACCCCACCTTATAGCAGCACGAGCAACGGTCAAGTAGAAAGATTCCATAGCACACTTTCAGAAATCATGAGATGTCTCAAAGCAACCTACGTAGGAATAACATTTGAAGAACTGTTATTCAAATCAGTACAAGAATATAACTCATCAATCCACTCCACTACTGAAAATAAACCCATATCCATATTTTTCGGAAATAGAGTGTTTACTAACCCTGAACAGCTAGAAAATCAAAGACTAAACAATATTTCCCAACTTAAGAAGAAACAGGACTTAGACCGTTCCTACCATAACAGGAATAGATCAGAAATTAAGGATTACTCCCCAGGTGAAATAATCTACGTAAAAATAAATAAAAGACTTGGTTCAAAATTAACTCCGAAGTACAAGAAAGAAATAGTATCAGAAAATAATAGGACAACAATAAAAGCTGTATCAGGACGAACCGTTCACAAAGGACTGATAAAAAATTTGAACAATTTCTTTTAGGCAAAATGGACTATTTCGGACTTCTAATCATCTCCACCATACTTACAACCTCACTATCGGACGTGAAAATTTTGGACTACAGTAAAGCACAATTAGTCACAATAGACAACGGACAAGCGAAAATACAAGACGGTACCTTCAGACTTATTCACATCATTGAATTAGAAAAATACGAGAAATTCTTGACCGAGACTTATGACGAAATGACAAACCAAATCCCCAAAGATAACCTCCTGCATCCCATTCTTAAACATGAAACCCTCCAAATCCTCGATATCCTAACTACCCTAAAACCTATTAGTTATAATAAAAATAAGAGATCAATCGATATCTTGGGAACGGCATGGAAATATATTGCCGGATCTCCAGATCATGAAGATTTGAAAATAATAGATAACAATCTGAATAACCTGAACGAAAATAATGACAATCAAATATTAATGAACAATTTATTCGAAAAACGTTTAAATAATGTTACTAACATAGTTAATAGGATCCGAAAAGATGATAATGTTTTAATCGAAATTCTAGTAAATTTACAAAATAAAATAAGACTATTGAAGGAAGAATTAATAAATATAAGATACGCCATACAATAGGCAAAAAATAATGTAGTAAACTCTGTAATACTAAGAAAAGAAGAAATCGAATTATCAATAAAAACATAAATTAAAAAAGGAAAAAATTCCATTTGAAAATGCCGAAGAAGCATTAAATTTATCAGAAGTAAATGTATTTATTAAGCAAAAACATGAAAATTGTATACATGGTTAAAATACCTCTAACATTAGAAGAAACATTTAGAAGAATTATTATACGACCGGTAAAAAGACTGAACAAAATTGTTATTAAAACTGAATTTAAGGAAATATTAAAAGGAATAAATAAAATTTATGGAATAAAAAATAAATGCGAAACCTATAGTCATGTAACAATTTGCAAAGAAACAAATTAGGTAGATTTAGATAAAGATTTATGCATAGCTAGCATTATTAATAGTCTAAATTCAACATGCTCGACAACCAATGGCCACCAAGTCCCCACGTTAGAAGAAATAAGATTAGGAGTAATATTGCTTAACCAATTCAATGGAAAATTAGAAATCAACACGACATCGCAAGAGATAAACGGAACGCATGTTGTAATATACCACAATTCAACAATTAAAATTAACAGTCAAACATTCAGCAACATGGAAGCTAAGCCAATTGAAACCATCCCCGCAATACTGCAGCCAAACCCATTAGAGAATTAGTACGTAGAACTACTTTCCTTAGAGGCTTTGAAAGATCTACACATCAGAAACATACGCCGAATAAACGCGCTCAAAAAGGCGACATTCTCCATAGGAAGCCTAATAACGGTAACATTATTAATAACCCTAATACTCTTGTTTTTCCTAAGGAAACGATCCGTGAAGATCCAATACGTCGAAAAAGAAATAGTTATACCCGGCACAAACCAAGAAACTTCACCAACAAATAAAACAAATCACGTTCCAACGTACGTAAGTTTCAACGACTTGCCATTTTATTGATGATCGCGGACGATCATACTTAAGAGGGGAGGAGTTAACACAGCACTTCACAAATTCTAAAATGTTCAATAACCCCGTAAGTCAGCGACATGCTTCGGGTCAATCTATTTGTAAACGCTGATTATGCGTCTGAAGAATATTGACATAAACAACCATCAGCACTAATCGGCGCAAACAACAGTCATCAATCAACAATTGACCCATTTAATAGGAAATTGGTTGTCAGCAAATTAATAGCAAGAAGCTAGGTGTAAAGTAATATTAAGAAGTAATTGTTAATTAATCTTAAGTTTTGCTCGAACGAATAAAGTATCGACAGCGGACATAGTCCGCACGCTCTTTCTTAAAAATTAATTTAACGAGGTAAAACTTTAACTTATATGTAGTTTTATGCATTTTTCTAAGGAATTTGCTTTTTTCTAATTGATATAGGACTAAGGGTAAAGTTATATGCACAGCTTTAATAAATACATATAGCTATATATATAAGTTGAGGTCATAGTATATGTACATCTATATATATAAAAAAAGTCCCCGTAGATGTACGTCGCCGAACTACTCATAAACGCGTTGTGCGATTTCAACCAAACTTATACACTACGTGGGCAGTGGTCCATTTATGGTTTGTATGAAGTTTCAAGACCCTATGCGACCCGTTTTCCGAGATATCGACCAAATTATGGACCAGGGGTGACCCTAGAAGGTGTTTACACAATATGGGTATCGAATAAAAGGTGTTGATGAGGGTTTTAACAGGAAGTGGTTCACAATCCCATATGGGACCCCGTTTCCGAGATATCGACCAAAGTGTTTGCTCAATATGGGTACCAAATGAAAGGTGTTAATGAGGGTTTTAACACTAAGTGGTTCAAAGTCCCATATGGGACCCCGTTTCCGAGATATCGACCAAAATGTGGACCAGGCATGACTCTAAAAAGTGTTTGCTCAATATGGTACCAAATGAAAGGTGTTGATGAGGGTTTTAATAGTAAGTGGTTCAAAGTCCAATATGGGACCCCGTTTCCTAGATATTGACCAAGATGTGGACCAGGTGTGGCCCTAAAAAGTCTTTACACAATATGGGTACCAAATTAAAGCTGTTGATGACAGTTTAAAAAGGAAGTGGTTCAAAGTCCCATACGGGACCCCATTTCCGAGATATTCACCAAAATGTGGACTAGGTTTGACTCTAAAAAATGTTTGCACAATATGGTACCAAATGAAAGGTGTTGATGAGGGTTTTACTAGGAAGTGGTTCAAAGTCCAATATGGGACACTGCTTCCTAGATATCGACCAAAATGTGTGACCCTAGAAAGGGTTTGGACAATATAAATACCAAAAGAAAGGTGTTGACGAAGGTTTCAACAGGGAGTGGTTTGGTACGCTGACGGATGTCGTAGCGTATAAAAGTAAAATATATCCTTTTGATAATATATCATTTTGACAAGAAAATTAAGAACTTTTTATTTATTGTAGCTTTTGTATCATAAACCTTGGTTAGTATTACCGCGAGGTAAGAAAGCTTTCACTACCCCTCTTCCTCTCAATCAAAATATTTTAACATTTGACAAAATTTTATTTCAAATTTGATTAGGGAAAAAACAATTAAATCAAATGAGCGTATTTTCGCTTTTGAATAATTTTTAATTTAAAAAAAGTTTATGTGCTGGTGTTATATTACCATATTGGCTATTGAATAATTTGTTATAGAAAAAAAAATGTTTATGTACTGTGGATGCATTGCTAATAAAATCATTATATTTTTTAAAGAAATACAATGAATTGAGAAAATTAGTGGTGTTTATTTTCATAGTTTTCTTTTTAACAGAGGCTCACAATGATCTTAGGTTCATAATGATCCTAGGTATACAATAACAAAAAAACAAATGCAAAACAGCGTTTGCCGGGCTCAGCTAGTGTATGTAAATATCACAAAAAATTATTGAAATGATATAAAAAAAGTCAATATATAAGTAAAATGTACTTATCTCGCAAAAGTTAACTCTCATAAAAGTTAACCAATTTTGAGCGTCAACGTAGCGCTCCAAAAATTTAAGTATTGGTTAACATTTTCGAGCTCATTCTTTTTTTTTTTAATCCAACCTTTGGTTTGGTAAGAAAACAAGCGCGAGTATTCCCCTTTTTGCTATGTCTTCCCCGAATTATTATGTAAAATATTGTTGGCGGTGTTGCGGGCATATATGTATGTAGGTGGTCATGAACGTATTCATACTTAGATGTATTTATGTATGTTAATTCTGTACAACAGTACTAATTAAATCTAAATGACTAAAAGGAAGTCATACAAATAAATGTAACGAATTATATCACTAAAATTATGTTCATTACCGTATTTTTTTTCAAATTTGGGAAGCCTTTGGAAAAGTAAATATTTCGGAAAAGTAAAATACTCTTGTGACCTTTTGGTTAACTTTTTCGAGATTCTACTGTATATCTAAATTGTTGAGCAAAAAACCCTAAAAAATCCAACATGGAAATAGGCCGGTTCATATTGAGAATTTCAAAATAAACTCCCAATTCATTTTTAATAAAAAATATGTATATGTAGCAAAATCCTAACGGTTAAATGTTTTCATTCTCACATTGAGCGTATTTCATTTGCTCTAACATTAACAAATTGAGTAAAGTATACACTTGCGTCGGCGCGTCTGTCCAATTTCCTTTTGACCGAGCGTTGCAATCCCTTACGCAAATTCTCACCGAAATCTTGGCAAAAAATTTAAATTTGTTTTCAACATATTGACTGCTGATTGGAAGATTACCCAATTTCAAAAATTTTTTAAAAATGTTCTGTCTTAGAATTTGTTTTAATAAGGGCGTTATTGGATATATAATAATGGAATATTGAATACAATTTTTAAATAGAGAGTTTTATTTTTTAGTTGAACTATAGTCTCTGCTATTCATGTAATTCAAACTTTTAATTCTTTTTTAAAAACGCAATGAAATTCTATTTTTTGCAAAATTTTATAATAAAAATGAGATTCGAAGGTATTTGTTTTAAAAATATCTCGCATGTTTTGCTGCAACAAATTGTTCAAAGGTACCATTTTTCTGGAAAATACGACAAAAGCTATGTTTTTATTTTTTTATTTATTTTTATTTTTCTTAAAAACGCAATCAAACTTCTATATTTGGTACAATTCTATAATGAAAATGAGATTCGAAGTCATTCGCGACCACTATTTTCGGCCGGGTATTGATATGCATCCTAAAATCCTGAAAAAGCTGTGTGTTTATATTTTACTGTTCATAAAACTCCAATAATAAAATGGGATTCCAAAGCACCAAAACCACCTTATAATTCAAAATTTGAAGTAAAAAGAAAGAGGAGTCAAAGTAGGCGAGAGCGTCGTTGAGTCGGATTTGCTAAACTGAATTTGTAATATGCTCCCAGTAAATGGATTACAAAAAATCCTGCCTGTATACTAACAACGAAAAAATTACAATGTGGCAACCATGTCTAAACGGTGGACATAACTCATGAGCATCTGTGGCTTTGAGATTACGAATTACAATCGCATGCAACGCAAATGAAATAAACGAAATAAATAATTACAGCGTATGTTGCTCAATCAGTAACCATTACATATATTATAAGTCTAACTATGTTGTTGGTATATGTCCAGGAAATTTAATTTTGTTTAGTGAAATATTGACGGAGTATGAAAGGAGTGGTGGGTCTGATGGTGGACTTTCAAACATCGCTAAGTACCGTTTTTGCCATCTCCTATTAATGATTACTGGTCTTTAATGGACGGAATTTTTTTGGTTAGTTGTCAAATTACCCGTCTTCAGAGTAAACCAGCTGTTATGAAAGCGACCCTCAATAACTCAACTATATATACTTGTAATTTATTTCAGCAATAAAAATGTATCCAATATTTCTGCTTCTAGGCATTAGGTACTGGAGAAAAATGCTAACAGAGGATTTAATAAGTTCAACGAATTTCGAATTTCGACCACGGGATATACTAGTAATTATTTATTATGGAGCATCGAATGATGTCTCCTACGCCAATACGAGCAATTGTATTTACTCGCACATGTCTGTGCAGTATGAGTAGGCGACAGGCAATTTTTGCAAAGTTTCTTAGTTCTGACTAAGTTATTTGTTTCGTTTATTGATAAATTTCTTAATTTCTCGCAAGATCTTAGTTGATGCCCTCCGCTGCACAATTCGCATGACATATTTCTATATTGTTCAGATGTGAACGATTGAGATTTATTGAAACTCTTGTTATTTGAATTATATTTATTGGTTTGGGGTTTAAATAAGCTTCTATTATGGTTTCGTTTATGTTTTTCGACTTTGATACTTTATTATCTACCCGTTCTGCGATTTCGAACTGGGTGGTGAGGAAATCTTTCATTTGTTGCCACGTTGGGCATTTTTTCCGGGATGAGAGCGATTGCTCCCATAAAATTAAAGATTTTTCTGGTAATGTGGCAGCACAAATGTTTACCAGAATGGGGTCCCAGTTTTCAGTGGGGACGTTTTGGGTTGCTAGAACCGACAAACAGTTTGTAACTGTCGAGTGTAATTTTAGAAATTCCTCACTGGATTCTTTTTGAATTTTTGGTAAATTCACTAAGGTCGTTATTTGTTTATCGACCAGACTCTTTCATTTTCATATCTAGCTTTTAACGCTTCCCAAGCCAGATTAAAATTGTCATCACTGAGTGCGAACTGTTTTACTATAGCCGCTGCTTGACCTTTTGTTTTAATTCTTAAATGATATAGTTTTTGCGCCTGTGATAGCTTTGGGTGGTTTATGTACACGGCTGTGAACATATCCCGGAAGGACGGCCAAATACTTCAGTATCACAGGCTGGCACTTTGATATACTATATGCCGGAACTTGATTCGTTCATTTGCTTTTGGGGCAGCTCTACTCGCTGGGGTGGAGCAGGTGCAGTAATAGGCTTTAGGAGTTTTAATTGATCGGAGATCCTAGCCTTTGTTTCTTCATATTAGTCTAAGCAGTTTTCGTATTTCGAATAAGCCGAGTCTTTGAAATTGTCAGGCAACTCTGAATCATCGGTTTCGATGATTGCGTCAAATGCCGATTGGAGTTGTGTCCAAAATTTGTCGAGGGACTTTTCTTTCACCTCGAGAACAGATTCTGTATTTTCCTCTATGGGGATTGAGGAGAATCTAGTGCAGTATCTACTGATACTGTCACTTTCCGCAATGAATCTTGCGTCCGAAAATTCTTTTAATTATTTTGGGCTTACACCCCTTTTTGAGCGGGTGCTTTCCGCAGGGATATTTTGAGGGTTTTCCTCGTCGCCTTTCTTAGGCACATCTAATTTTTGGGGTGGGGCCATATTGTATATATTTTACAATATGCGTATGTATAAATTAATAAAAAGTATATATGTATATTTTATTGTTTTTGTTTTGCTCGCTACTGTATTTTCTAGTGAGTTATTAGTATAAATAAATATTTATGCCTAGCTAGTGTATTTTCTAGCGTTATTGTTTACCAACGAAATAACCGACGTTGTTTAGAGTTTAAGTTTGACTCACTTTATTAATGCAAAATCAAAAACCATGTTTTTTTTGCAATGAGTACATGAAGTAATGAAGAAAATTAGTAGCAAGTGTACATAGGCAGGTAGGTATGCACAACGTACATACATACATATGTGTATAGACGTGTGTGTGTATTAAGTATTGAATGAAGGTTTAAGCAATAGAGCGTTACAGATTACAAATACTATTGATAACTTATAGCAATTAATCGATTGTTACAAATCAAAGTTAATAATCAAATGTAATGTATAATATTGTAATGCCAATCACGAACATACTGCCCCCGCTGAACGGCTGTTCGGGAACATGGCAATGCAGATATCTTAGTAATCGGCCTTTTATACTCTCCACGGGTAGTTTTTACGGTTACAACCCGTACTCATCTCCCCTAGTGACTTCTGTTATTCTGCCAAGACGCCATTTCGAAGGTGGTACATTCGGTTCCTTTAGGATCACAAGAGCTCCTTCTTTTAAGTTAGGATTATCTTCTTGCCATTTTTGACGCTGTTGTAATGATGTTAGGTATTCCGCATGCAATCGCTTCCAAAAACCTTGAACCATAGCTTGTAAATGACACCAATGGTCCAAACGATTTGGACTGATATTCAACAATGATGGTTCTGGCATACAAGTGTATGGTTCCCCAATAAGGAAATGCGGTGGTGTCAGCGGATCAAGATCGTCATCAGAAATTGCGCACAATGGTCTACTGTTGAGAATTGATTCAATCTGAGCAAGTACGGTGGTATACTCTTCAAATGTTAAAACACTGTTACCTATGACACGACGCAAGTGAAGCATGATAGACCGTAAGCTAGCCTCCCATAACCCACCGAAGTGTGTTGCAGACGGGGGAATAAAGTGCCAATGCACCTCATCTTTGGCAAGTGATTCCGCTACTTCCTTCATATATGTTTGCGACAATGTTAGCTGTTGTAATTCGTCCATCGAATGGACTGATATTCAACAATGATGGTTCTGGCATACAAGTGTATGGTTCCCCAATAAGGAAATGCGGTGGTGTCAGCGGATCAAGATCGTCATCAGAAATTGCGCACAATGGTCTACTGTTGAGAATTGATTCAATCTGAGCAAGTACGGTGGTATACTCTTCAAATGTTAAAACACTGTTACCTATGACACGACGCAGGTGAAGCATGATAGACCGTAAGCTAGCCTCCCATAACCCGCCGAAGTGTGGTGCAGACGGGGGAATAAAGTGCCAATGCACCTCATCTTTGGCAAGTGATTCCGCTACTTCCTTCATATATGTTTGCGACAATGTTAGCTGTTGTAATTCGTCCATCTTTCGTTTTGCGCCATGGAAAGTAGTACCATTGTTAGAGTACAAATCTCTGGGCTTGCCTCTGCGAGCTATGAACCTCCGAAATGCGGCTAGAAAGGCGTCGGTAGTAAGGTCACCTACTAATTCGATATGAAAGGCCTTTGTGGAAAAGCAAACGAATAAGCAAACCACGCCTTTCCCACTTTAGGGTTTCGTCCGCAATGAAGAAAACAGCGGCTAGGTTGTACTCGTGGAGAAGGAAGATCAGCCATTAGTTGAGTGCTTGTCGCACGTCGCTGCATGAAACATGTTTTGCAGGAAAATATTAGTTTTCGCACCAGATTCCGCACACCCAGTATCCAATACCGTTGACGCAGAATTGTTACAGTGGCTTCTACTCCGGTATGAAGATACGACTCATGAGTGTAGAGAACTAAAAGTAAAGAAACAAAAGAACATTTAGGTAGCAAGATAGGATACTTAGTATTGTAGTTGACGTTGGCGTGCTTGATGCGTCCACCCACACGTAACAGGCCATCCTTATCTATGAATGGAGTGTATCGTATCAACGAAGATTTTGCTGCCAACGGTCTTTTTTGTTGTAATAGTTGATATTCAACACGAAATGTCGATTGCTGGGCGTGTTTAATGACAATATTGGCTGCACGCTGTAGCTCAGCAGAACTCAGCCACGTCATTTGCTGATTGTGTCTGCTGGGGCCGAAACGAAGACAATATGCAACAATTCGAATAAGACGAATCCACGATGACACCCTGTTCACCAATTTGCCAATAACGTCGTCGTCGCTCGATATGAATAGTGATTGATGTTTTACTGGTCTCTGCTCTGCAAATATTGAAGCCTCGTCTTGAGATAGAGTTGTATGTTTAACTACTGGCCACTCTGAGTTGGGCAACACAAGCCATTGCGTGTCATTCCACCAAAATGTATGTGTAATTAATTTTGAGGGTGTTAGACCCCGTGACGCGCAATCAGCTGGATTTTGTTCAGAAGAGACGTGATACCAATAACTGCGTGGGAAACCTTCCAAAATTTCCGCGGTGCGATTGCATACATATGTGGTCCATCTGCGCGGGTGCGATGATAGCCAATGGAGTACTATTTGCGAATCAGTATAGCAATATATATTTTTAATGGTTATTGTCAACGATCTATGAACCAGCTTGATTAGTTTTGTAAGCAATACTGCCGCATTAAGTTCAAGTCTAGGTATTGATATGGGCTTTAATGGCGCCACCCGCGTCTTCGATGCGGAAATGTTTGTACGATATTCATTGTTTACCTTGGTTCGGCTGTACACAACTGCAGCGTATGCGACAGATGCAATTAGGCGCGGAATTGATATTTTCTTAAGCAATTCTAGCTCTTGTACATATTGTTGCCAGCGAGTGCACAGCTGAAGAGGAATCTTGTCGTCCCAATGTAGCCCGAGTAGCCACAGCTCTTGAAACAATACCTTGAATAAAGCCACAGATGGCGACACTTCACCCAATGGGTCGTATATGTTCGACATTTCAGATAACACATGTCTCCTTGTCGGTTCTTTTACGTTTAACATCGATTTAATTTTTATAGATTATTCATCAGTGCATGGATTCCACTGTACACCAAGTATTTTTACAAACGCGTCAACTGATTGTGATGTCAAATCGATGGGATTATATTCGCATATTTCCTTAGGAAGGGTATTTAACAGAGGCCAACAGTTCGAGCTCCACTTTTGCAACAAAAAATTGCCCTTAGAAAGCAACGAAATTAGTTTGTCTTTAAGTTTGATTAAATCGTGGGCTGTGCCACAGCCTGTTAAAATATTATCGACATAAGCGCCGTTTTGAAGCACATTCGATGCAATGGGAAATTCTTCTTGATGATCATCAGCAAGTTGTTTTAATACACGAACTGCTATATAAGGCGATGAAGTAAGCCCGTATGTTACTGTCAATAGACGGTAGTGTTGAATAGGCATGTTTTCGTCTGTTCGCCACAGAATTCTTTGAAAGTCAGTATGCTTTTCTGAAACACGAATGCCACGAAACATTTTTTGTATATCTGCACAAAACACAAAACGATGTTGTCGAAAACGCAAGGGCACTGTAACAAGATCTCGTTAAATTGGTGGCCCGACATGCAAACGCTGATTGAGAGACACGCCTGAAGGATCTTTACAAGAGCCATCAAACACAACCCTACATTGCGTTGTTGTGCTCTCTGGATTTAAAACCGCATGGTGTGGTAAATAAAAGCGGTCTCCGTGATATTTATTTACCTCTTCTGCGGACAGCTCTTCCATATACCCCAATGACAAATATTCTCTCATAAAATCTGTATATTGGAGTTTCAGCTCTTGTGATGTAAGTGGTCCATGGCCACAAGTCGTGTTTGCGCTTGTTGTAACGTATGAGAAATTGGGGGTGCGTCTTCCTTGAACGGATATTCTACGATATACGAACCATTGTGGCTACGAGTATGAATGCTGGCGAAGTGCGCTTCTGCAGCATCTATTGGGATTACGGAAGAGCTGCATTGTAAGTACCAGCAATTACCTAGCCGAAAATACTATTTAACGCAATCGGCATTGACTGATCAAACTCCCTTGTCGGAAAATGAAGGGTCTGCTAATTGTAAATTAAGAAGTTTATCCCACTCTGAGGATGAGCAATCGACTCGATGGGTAGATATATCAGTAGTCAATTTAGGTAATACATATGCTTTTATTTCAATTGAATAGTCTCCTATGCGCGAATGTAGTTTTAGCTGTACACACCCTCGTGTAGTACCTGCTGCACAAGCTGACAAACCAAGTACAGAAATACGTGCATTTGTACATGATATTCCTATACGTTGAGCGAAGCATTCAGTGACGAATGATACAGTAGACCCTGTATCAAGTAAAATACGACATTTTACCAAATTTCCCCAACGGTCAACAACGTTGGCCGATGTATTTTTGTTGTTGGCATGTGCCGAAAAAACCGAAGTACGATGAGTGTGGTCGTTAGCTACTGATGATTGCAGTGTTGTGCTGCCAGAACTTCCAGTTGGTATATTGCTTGATTGTTGTTGCACCTGTTGTACACTCTTTACAGTCTCTTTGTTCATATGTACTAACGTGTGGTGCTTTGACCGGCAATGTATGCAGCGAAAATTTGATGGACATTGGCTAGCAGAATGTGATGAGCGCAAGCAATTGAAACATAATTGCTTATCTATTTGTAAGTTTTTGCAAGCTCGAGACCAAATAAACAATAATTCGTAATGAATTTAATTGTCAGTTTTTTGGGAAAAATTGATAATTGGAGAAAAATTACAAAGGAAAAAATCAACAGCGATGGATAGGATTACATGTTTCAGAGTTTCCAGGCTCATCATCAGATCCCTTTTCGGACACGGATTCGAACTCGTGTCTGCACCAAAGCCGCTGTTAGAAAATTCCAACACTAAGCAATGATGCCCTGTGACGTCACAATGCACTTATCTCCACTTCAATTAATTCCCTTTTGTTTGTTTGTTCTTGCCAACTGTATACACAAAATTTCTTAAGACATGCAGCCTATATGTTATGATGTGTGTTGGACTTGTTGTTTGTACATATTTACATATGTACGTAAACCCGTGCTATGGTTTCAATGTATTTTGTTGTTGGATTTTTGCGGTCTATTGCTTATCTTTTATATATGCCCTTCTTGTTCCGCTATCCATTTGCTTAAACTTTTGGCATTGAGCAACGGTATGATGCTCTGCACAAAATACACAATTGTTGGTAGTTGACGACTCTGCTGAGTGAGCGTAATGTGCCAATGCTGTAGCCTTTTGTTAACAGAACGAGATGGACTACATGATTCTAAAGCATCATACTGATGCTATAGGAATTTTACAAGCTCATCGAATGGCCTAACGATATGAGAATCGCCGTTCTTTGCCCATTGATTTTTCGTCTCTTCATCAACTTTGCCCAACAAAATCGCTACCAACCAGGGGTCTCTGCTATTGCAATTAAGGGCATCCAAGCCGCGTACAGTTTCGAAAGCTTTATCGACTAAATTACGAAGAACTGTTATGTTGGGGCTAGTGGATGGAGACAAGGACAAAAACTGTTGGACGAGGGAATGAACTATTAGCGGCTTTTTGTCGTACCGCTCCACAAGCCTGTCCCATGCGTCTTTATAATTATTTTCAGTCAATGGTAAATGCTTTACAAGATTTAATGAATCGTCTTGTAAATATGACTTTAGGTAATCTAACCTTTGGATATTGCTTAAATTTGACTTGTTGTCAATTGCGCTTCGAAAAAGATCGCGGAAAGAAGGCCAACCCGAATAGCTCCCCGAAAAACTAGGCAATGAGATTTTAGGAAATTAACATTGGAGTGAGTTTCTGTTGCGCTGAAACTATCCAAAAACTTAGATTGCTGTGTCAGCAACTTGTCAATCGAATTTTCCGACTCAGTTTGATTTTGAATTTGCGAATTCATTTCATCATTGATCAAGCTAGAAATAGTGGCATGAGCAGAGAAGTATTTTTCTTCATATTCCGCAGCTTCTTCAGCTGGGTCAGTGAAATTTTCCAAGCCTGCATATTCATACAACGCTTTGCTGATGTCTACAAATTCGTTGTACGACTCCTCTAACTTATGCAACCTATTCTTCAGTTGCTCCATAGGCGTAGAAGCACTTAATGTCTTGGCATTTGCACATGCACGTATAATACTGCCTTTAATCCAACCACGTTGTTTTAGCAGCTTATCCATTTTGTTTGTTGTTAATTAATAGTTCTTATTACACTTGGTACGCGGTGTTATTATTTATAATCACCATATATATTGCGCCTATTCTATGTTCACAATGTGCAAAAATTCATACCAACATTATTTGTATGAAACGGTTCAAATGCAAGCTCTGTTATAAAATCACAGTTTAGAGGATTAAACAATGAAAAGGCCAACCAATAGAATAAATATCTTGATGTATTTAACAAAGTATAAATTCCCAAAAAATTATAAATTGTATAATTTTCCTGAAAAACGAATGATAAATAAATGCATTTATTAGGAAATTGTAGAAATATCCACATTTTTCATGACCCCCTCTTTACAAAAGTTTGACGACAACTTTGATATCACTGGTTTACAGCCAAAATGCACCAGAGACGCCAAAGTGAAATTCCTACTTAAAATCACCTCCTTATTCCGAAAATCAAGGTGATTTTTACTTGAATGGTACCATTTTTGAGATATTTACGATTTACCGTTATTTCAAAAAACAAAAAAGATGGCTCCACTTAATCGTGTATATCTCAAGAACAAACTGAGCTCTTCCAAAACAGTTTGAAAAATTTGAAAGCTTATAAAATTTACTATAATCAGTACATACAACACTTTTTGCTAGGTCCTGCAGATTCAAACACATTGAACAATCATTACGGATTTTTTTAATTTTTTTTTTGTAAAAATATAAAAAAATTTGTACTTTGCGAGGAAGCATCTCGAAAACTTTTTGTTTTTTTGCAGATTTTTCCCTCCTCTAAGCTCTGTTTTATTACAAAAAAAATAAGCTATCAGTGAACAAAATCGATGAACTAATACAAAAGTTATAAGCATTCAAGTAAATATATCCATTTAATGCTTAAGTATACTACTGGTACATATGTGTTAGTATTCGTATATCAGTAAGTTAGCAGGTAGATTTTCGAAAAGTTATTAGATACAAAAAGCTGTTAGTGTCGTTTTCTCAAACCTAGGTACATTTTAAACAAGAGCATATTTTTGAGGCAGGTAGTGTTTTCTTTGTAGAACTAGGGTACCTTTATGTTTAGGTAGGCTTGAATTTTTACTGGTTCTAAATATAAATAAGAGTATATGCGCCTTGTTCCTTCATAATATCTGCAAGGCTCGCCGGACACTGTTCAGTTTATAATTGCAGTTTATAACCCGTCATTTACTTAAAATGATCCAGATATGTTCTGTTTCATCTGCGGTCAATTTATTGTTAAAAGTATGAGACGTGTGTTTTCAAATCCTTTGAAAGTTACATACTATAAGTGTTTTGGAATTGAGCCTAAAAACCATGGACACCGAACACTGTGTGCACCACATGCCGAGTCGAATTGATTTCTTCGGAAACCGGAACAAAAAGGTACGTTGTAAAAATTAGGAATTTGTTCCCTTTTAATGCATAGCTGACTAATTTCTGAAACTATCTATTTAGGCGACGTGTGAAATTTATTACACCAATGAAGTGGAGGGAACCAACTTGCCATTCAACGGACTGCTATATTTGTACTACAAAAGTACTTGGGGTTGGAAAGTCCAGAAAAGTAACCTATGCGAGCGTATCTACAGTGTCATTACCAGAACTAATTTCAACAGAAGCGACATTGCCAGAATCAAATTTAACTTTAGTTCCGGCTCCAGTTTCATTGTCAACAGTAGTATCTGATTACGCGGCATCATGTTGTACTGAATTTCAAACGGAAAACGAAAGAAATTCTTTGTCACAAGCACAACTCAATGATTGGATAAGGGATTTGGAATTGTCAAAGGAAAAGGCCGAACTACACGCCTCTCGAATGCAACAATTTAAATTTGTTTCATCCGATTTTAAGGTAACATATTATAGAACTCGTCACGAAGAATTTTCCAAGTACTATACGAAGGAGGACAGTGTTTGTTACTGCAAAGACATTGCTGGTCTATTCAAACAATTTGGTGAACCATATGATTCAAAAGAGTGGCGATTGTTCATAGACAACAATAAATTAAGTTTAAAGGCCGTATTATTGCATATTGGCAACCAAAAGCCATCTATCCCGATCGCGCATGCAGTATATACGAAGGAAACATATGAGATAATGCAACAATTGCTCAAGTTTCAAAGAACTATTGTCACCAGTGGAGGCAGCAGCGTGGGATTCGTTTAAAAAGGTCGTTACTTCTTTTTTAGGCAAACACAAAAGTCCTAACTACGAGATGATAGTGAACGACTTAATCAAAAACTATGCGGAAATGGGTAAATAAAAAAACATATTATAATAAATTATATATTACATAAATTTACATGAGAATATATAGCCATAAATCTGAATTCATCGTCCAGTTCCGAACAAACAAGAACGGGAAAAATATAAACAAAAAATTGGTTCTGAATTGAAAGATAAATCCAGCCTAAGAAAATTATATACTAACGTGTCACTTATGTATTTATCTAATTTACTTTTTTATTTTCTTTCAGGAGTAAATATGTCTTTAAAAATTCATTTCTTACACTCCCACCTAAATTTTTTCCCGCAAAATCTTGGCGACGAAAGTGACGAGCATGGCGAAAGGTTTCACCAGCAAATGAAAGTGATTGAAAGTCGGTATCAAGGATTCTGGGATGTCGCTATGATGGGCCACTACTGTTGGTTTCTCATAAGAGAAACCGATCCTAATCTAAATAAGCGTCAAAAAAAGACACATAACTTTTTCAATTATAAAATAAGATCATAGAGTTAAGACATATGCTATTATTTGTAGGGTACTTAAGTATTAAATGGATATATTTACTTGAATGCTTATAACTTTTGTATTAGTTCATCGATTTTGTTCACTGATAGCTTATTTTTTTTGTTATAAAACAGAGCTTAGAGGGGGGAAAAAATATCTGCAAAAAAACAAAAAGTTTTCGAGATGCTTCCTCGCAAAGCACAAATTTTTTTATATTTTTACAAAAAAGATTTAAAAAATCCGTAATGATTGTTCAATATGTTTGAATCTGCAGGACCTAGCAAAAAGTGTTGTATGTACTGATTATAGTAAATTTTATAAGCTTTCAAATTTTTCAAACCGTTTTGGAAGAGGTCAGTCTGTTCTTGAGATATACACGATTAAGTGGAGCCATCTTTTTTCGTTTTTTGAAATAACGGTAAATCGTAAATATCTCAAAAACGGTACCATTCAAGTGAAAATAACCTTGATTTTCGGAATTAGGAGGTGATTTTACATAGGGATTTCACTATGGCGTCTCTGGTACAGAAAAAAAGTTGGAATTTGTGATCCAGTGTATTTTGTCTCGTTTTCTCGGGTATACCTGTACTGTAATGTTGGGTCAACTGAATAGTTCAATAGTGGCAATTAATCGATTGTTACATATCAAAGTTAATAATCCAATGTAATGTATAATATTGTAATGCCAATCACGAACAGTTATAAAGCAGGAAAATTTATTTTTGAAAGTACCGATCTTTTATTTTTGTATATGCTGCTTTTATTTTGCACGCAACTGTTTTTTCTTGTTAGGCCCGTATTATTAAACGGCTCCAAAAATTAAAATAATTACCGCTATTATCTTTATTATTACTTTGAATATTTTTTGTAGTGAGAAACAATGCTACTATCTGTAACGTAACCTTACCGACCAATTGCATGTTGGTTTTTCTCTTACGTTAAGGATACGACTACAGCGATACGACTACGGCCTTATGCCATGTACACGTTTGTGTGTATGTCTATTTGTTTCTATGCAAACAATAGAAGCAATGGATCAAATTTTCTATTCTTTGTTTTGACTTACTTTGCTTTGCTTAAGTTAACAGGTACGGAATCAAAGAACTTAATTGTTTTCTTGTGTATTACAGCTTTGTCGCTGATCAAACTTTTTCTCGAATATGTAATTATGTATGTGAATATTTGTACTTCGATTTATTTCTTCTTTTCTTTAAATTTAGTTACTGCTTATTTTGTTTTACACAATCCTGCCTTTGCTTGACTTATTTGTTGGGATGCAAGCAGAGGGGGTATTGCCGGGCAAATTTGCAAGAGGAAACTTGAATTAATATTTTTGTTGTTGGAAATTAGTTGTGTTTAAGAACACACAAACCAGACGTTCGATACGAACATTTTGATATATGTAGGTTTGACCGTAATACGTGTTGTTTTTCCCCTTCAAAAAGGGATAACAACGTGATTTTCCTTACCGTATTTATATATAGACTAGCAGACCCGGCAGACGTTGTTCTGCCTGACCAGTGACTTCCCTAGAAATACATTTTCAAATATTTTTCTTTAACTTTTAACATTCCATTTATTGCAGTGCTTTAGGATATACAATGTTTCTGGCTTTAAAGTCTTTGGTATAAACAAATAAATTTTTTGGATGTCCAACTCAAAAAACGGATCTTTTGAACTCAATGGGTATGACAAAAACCATTATGCGCTGCTGAGCAGATGTATAGTTAGTACTTATTTAATTATATCCTATATCTACCTATAATACTCTGGATATGTATGAGCGGCAATAACAAACAAAAACAAGTAAGGAAGTCTAAGTTCGGGTGAGCCGAACATTAAATACCCAGCGTTAGTTTTCAGAAAAAGGGGGCGTAGTTTTCATCCGATTTAGCCCATTTTAAGAACCAATCTATTCCGAGCCTAAACAATAGCGCGGCCACGCTCCTTGCTTATAAAGCTTTAACCGCTTACATGAGCCAAAAGTACTGAATCGATCTTTACAAGGGTTATACCAAGTCCTATATATAACTTTGGAAAAGAAGGCGTGCCATGCGCATAACTTTTAACGTATTTTGTGAAATTTTTTGATATACGGATATATGTGTCCATTAATCAATATTTACCTAATTTTAAAAAAGTGGGTGGTGGCACGCCCACGGATTTTATTATGTTGTTTGTCCCTATTTGAAGATCAGTTTTCATTGCAGATAGTTATGATACTTTCACAGTGGCTTGTTAATAGTGAAATGTTGATATTTTGTTTTTTCACTTGTGGGCGGTGCCACGCCCATTTTCCAAAATATTACCAAAAAACCTTTAAACATCACTAATAACATCATCAGGTGAATGAGTGTACTAAATTTTAGCATTATATCTTTATCAGTTAAACAGATATTGCATATTGCGGTTTCCTAACTCTCGTTTAGAGAACTTTAGTCCAAAAAGGGGCGTGGTCGTTCACCGATTTTTCTTATTTTCTGTGGTAGTACTCTACATAAACATAACATGCCTGGTACCTAGTTTCGTAAACCTATCTCACACCGTTCTGAAGTTATTAGCAGTCGAATTTGAAAATTGCCTGACTCATAAGTGGGCGGTGCCACGCCCACTTTCCAAAATTTTGCAAAAATAATGTAAAGAATGTGAAAATTGATGTATGTACCAAATTATATTATTATAGCGGCATCAGTTAATTAGATATGGACTTTTCAATATTTCCACCTCCTTTCAATATAACTTTTATAAAAAAGTAGGCGTGGTCGCCAAGCGATTTCGTTTATTTTCTATATCTGAATTTAACACAACAATAGTATGCCCTCTACAAAATTTCGTTATACTAGCATAAACTGTTCTCAAGTTATTAAGAGTCAAAATTTTAAAATTTCTTCAAATATATGTGGGCGGTGCCACGCCCCTTTTAAAAAAATTTGATAAAATCCGCCTTAGAACATATAAATCAATATATATTGCAAATTTTATCATTGTAGCTGCTTCTGATATGGAATTAAACCGTTTTATACGTTTTTCGAAATTTTCGATATCGAAAAAGGGGGCGTGGTTATCATCCGATTTCGCCCATTTTCAATAGCAACCTACCTTGGCCAGAAAGTAACCTGTATGCAAAATTTCATGCAAATATCTCAATTTTTACTCAAGTTATCGTGTACACGGACGGACAGACGGACAGACGGACAGACGGACGGACGGACATGGCTTAATCAATTCCTCTTTTCAACCTAAGAACTTTCATATATGGAACCCCATATCTAACTCGATTATTTTGCTCCGTTACATAGTACCGTTATGTGGACAAAATTAATATACCCTTGTACTAGTACTAGTACGCTGGGTATAAAAATTAAGTGCTTTGATTAAGATTTAAGAACGTTAAAATGTCACTAAAGCAAATACATTCAGGGATATAACGAATTGAAATATTACTTAGCTTGTGGTCCTGGAACTGCCCACTTTTCGAAAGAATTTACAAATGTAGCCTATGTATGTCGTACCCAACGAAGATTTTAACGTATTGGAAAAGTTTAAAACAGATCAACCATAAACTTTGGACATTATTGAAGTACAAACAAAGCACTGAATACAAAAAATGTGGGCGTGGCACGGCCCACATTTCCCAAATTATATAATTCTTGACCAAGGGACACACATATCCAAAAATCATTAGTTTAGACCAAAAATATTCAAAGTTATGATGATTTAAATTTTATATAGTCTGGGGGCGTGGCACAACAATCTTCTGAACCAATCTGGAAATTTAGAGAAGATCGACCATAAACTTTGAACTTATTGAAGTACAAACAAAACACAAAAAATGTGGGCGTGGGACCGCCCACTTTTCCCAGATAATATCCATCTTGACTAAAGGACACACATATCCAAAAATCTTTAATTTAGACCTAAAATGTTCAGAGTTATGAAGAATTTAAATTTTATATAGCCTGGGGGCGTGGCACTGGCTACTTTTCCAAAAATTCATATAGCCTGAATCGTACACAACAATTTTCTTAACCAATCTTGAAAGATTAAAAGAGTTCGACCATAAACTTTGGACATTATTGAAGTACAAACAAAACACAAAAAAGGGGCGTGGCACCGCCCACTTTTCCAAAATTACATAAATCTTGACCAAAGGACACACATATCCAGAAATCATTAATTTAGACCAAATATGTCAACACTTTTGATATGATAGCTATATTATATGAGCTTATTCTTGGGTTAGCCTTGGTCCACCTAATGGTAAATTTCTTGGAAACGGGTTCGCAGATGAACCTGGAAACTGTTCCTTGTGAAAACTCTCATCAACACCTTTAATTTGATACGCATATTGTTAAAATACATTCGGGGTCACCCCTGGTCCACATTTTGGTCAATATCTCAGGATTCCAGAAACTTTTTTAACTTTTTCTTTCTGAAGAACCTTCTCGGGGCACAAACAAATACAATAAAAAATAAATTAGTGAAATCGGTCCAGCCGTTCTCAATTGATGAGTTACTATACATTTTTTCCCTCCATTTTTATATATATGTATAGATAAGGCAAACAGCTCTATGAAAAAGCTTTTGTATGATAATTTTTTTCCTGAATTCAGATGAATCTAAAATTCACTCTAAGCGGACACAGTCATCAACACTTTTGATATGATAGCTATATTATATGAGCTTATTCTTGGGTCCGCCTTGGTCCACCTAATGGTCAATATCTTGGAAACGGGTTCGCAGATGAACCTGAAAACTGTTCCTTGAGAAAACCCTCATCAACACCTTTAATTTGATACGCATATTGTTAAAATACATTCGGGGTATCTGGTCCACATTTCGGTCAATATCTCAGGATTCCAGAAACTTTTTTAACTTTTTATTTCTGAAGAACCTTCTCGGGGCACAAACAAATACAAAAAAAAAAAATTAGTGAAATTGGTCCAGCCGTTCTCAATTGATGAGTTACTATACATTTTTCAATTTCACAGTGAACACAATAACGGTTTTAATTTTGCGTTTGAAAGAACGTGCGCATAAGAAAAAATGTCACATAAAATTAATGGCGATGTATGTGACAAATGACTTCCATTATTTTCACGCTTTCCGACTTATTTTTATATTATACCAGCGTCACCCCTGGTCCTCATTTTTGGATATCTCGTAAGCGGGGTAGCATAGGGTCCTGAAAATCACCTCTTTTTTAAACACTCATTAACACCTTTTATTCGACACCCATATTGTAGAAAACCCGTCTGGGGTCACACCTGGTCCATATTTTGGGAAATACCTCGAATACGGGGTCTTATAAGGGACTAATAACTACACTATGTTCAAGCGCTCGTCAACACCTTTCATTTGATACCCATATCGTACAAACACTTTCTGGAGTCACCTCTGGTCCACATTTGGGTCAATATCTCGGAAACGGGACCCCATATGGGACTCAAAACCACTCCATGTTAGAACACTTATCAATACCTTTCAATTGATACTCATATCGTACAAACACTTTCTGGAGTCACCCCTGGTCCACATTTGGGTCAATATCTCGGAAACGGGACCCCATATGGGACTCAAAACCACTCCATGTTAGAACACTCATCAATACCTTTCATTTGATACCCATATCGTACAAACACTCTCTGTAGTCACCCCTGGTCCACATTTGGGTTAATATCTCGGAAACGGGACCCCATATGGGACTCAAAACCACTTCACGTTAGAACACTCATCAATAGCTTTCATTTGATACCCATATCGTACAAACACTTTCTGGAGTCACCCCTGGTCCACATTTTGTGGAGTATCACCAAAACCTTCCCGGTTTCTTATACTTTTTTTGGCCATAAACCATGTCGGGCTCAATCAAAAACTACGTGCAAAATTTCGTTTAATTCGGTCCTGCTGTTCTGGAGTTATAGCGTCAGCAAGGAAAATAGGCTCCATTTTTATATATAGATTATTTTCAGTTATCGAAAATGTTGCTGCTATGCAAATGATCAATTTTAAATAAATGGTCAAGATTTGACTTACGTGATTACTCCTGTTAGGGGCAGGGGTACTTATCTAGCTGTTTTTTTGTTGTTGTTGAAATGTATTTTGTATAATTGTATTTTAAAATTATTTGCGCCCGCAATGCTTATTTAGTGGACTGTATTTGTGTTTGGATTTGTTGCTACCGCCATTGATGTGGCTGGTCAGGCTCTCGTAGCCAACAATGCTTTAATCCATTTAATTTGTTTCCGCACCCAAATACAAAAAATTGCTCTCTCAGAAGGGTAACAAAAACCCATTTATTGACATTAAATATTCCTATATTGAAAGAAGCGATGGAACAACGAATTTGCAACTCATGCCGGCTTAATCTAACTAAACTCAAGGAAGATAATAAGGTTTGTATATACATACCCATTCAGTATGTGTTTGCACTATACATAAAAAGTCAAATTATTAATAGAAGAACCTAACATCAAGCATCTGACCCAATAAAAAGCTTTCAAGACTGTTCACAAAGTATGATATGTCTAGAAGCATCAACAAATTGTTATTTCGGAAAATGTTCCCAGTGCCCCGGTGCAACAAATTTGATCGACGAAATAAGAACAATTTTGGAAGATAGCTTCATTGAAAATATAACCTACAGACAATGGGTTAACGTCGATAGAACCACTTTGCAACTAATGATATCCCAATTAATAAATACTTACAAAAATTGGAGTCCGGTTTGCAAAATTTATTGTTGCATTCATATCTAGTTAAAAGGCAAAAAGAGTTTATAAACGGCAAAAAAAAATCCTTACCAGAAGGTGAATGCATCGTTATCTGTGATTTTTACCGAAAACTGTGCTGTTGTCGTACAAAATGCTGCTCAAGAAATTCACTGGAATAATAATAAATTTATAACAGGCATTCAAAGGGAGAAACTCGAATGAAAAGCTTTGTTGTCATATCTGACTGCTTACATCACAACACAATTGCCGTGCATTTATTTCAAAAATACTTAGTGGAATATGTTAAAAATCACTTCGAAAATATTTCCAAAATTTCTCTGATGGGGCAAGTGCTCAATATAAAAACAAAAAGAATTTTGTTAATCTTACCCACCATCAAAAAGATTTTGGTTTGACTGCGGAGTGGCACTTTTTCCCCATTTCATTTGAAAAAAATGCATGCGATGGCTTGGGAGGGATTTTGAAAAAAATGGCTGCTAGAGCGAGTCTTCAGAGAGTGAATAATCCAATTCAAACGCCCAAAGAATTACATATATGATTGGGCAAAAGGGGTCATAACTAATATTTCATTTAAATATGTGCGAGGAGTACTACGAAGAAGAAAAGAACCTTGAAGATAGATTTAAAAAAGCTGTAGCAGTGAAAGGGACTCTGACATACCACTGCATGATTCCAGTTGCAGACGAAAGAGTAAGAGCAAAGCACTTTTCTTTGAAATAATTTTTATGAAATATAAATTTAAATTATGTAAATTAAAAAATATTTTGTTTTTGATGTATTTTACTTGAATTAAAAATGTGTCTGCAGCCCTATTATATTTGTCAATAAAAATTTATGAAATCACTAAAAGAATAAAACACGTTTATTTATTTTTATCCTTATGTCTATATATCAACGTAAATACATTCGTTAAGAAAAAAAATTGCTGTGCCGGGCGGAATATGATGCATTTTGGTCTAACCTAACATATGGCATACTTTCATGTTTTGTTTTGGATCGCCGACTTGGGTTGTCTAATGTAAATAAATTTATGCATGCATGCGGATTTATTAAGAATTTGTATGCATTTAAGGTAAATGCAGTTTATTGTTTTCCGCACAATAAATGACCTTCAGCCTGGGATATATCCATGTATTATACAAGTTGATGGTGATTAAGGATAACGCCGCAACATATATACATATATTTGTAAGCATTTTGGAAATTTTGTTCGAGAACGGGTAGGCAATGCAAACTAAAATACTTTTGTTGATTTCGTTTCAAAACCACAAATACACACTTGCACGGTGACCATGTTTACACTCTTGCACCCAATACTGTACAAATGTACCCGCCTTGTATGAACTTGCTATCGATAAAACGAACAAAAAACACTGCCCCAATAGGTCAATCAGCTGATTTGCACTCGCCAAAATTAAAAAAATAAATAATTAGGTTTCGCTTATCACCCATTGGAAAACACAAATTATTTCGCCAAATTCATGTCAAATAAAATTTTCGTCAGCTGATTTTCAGTGTATTCAGCTACCCTCTCAAAGCTATGAGGGTAAAAAGTGTGAGTTTCTTACACTCTTGAAATGCCCATTTTTATGAAACGAACACATATTCTGTTTGACGTTTTACCTTCATTTTTCAGTGTAACAAAAATGTGCATTTTTTTGGTCACCATTAACTATGGCTCATTCATCATGTCTCATTGTGTATTCACATCAGAATGGCTTCATGCAGCCTCTACTACCTACCTAACAAAAGTATGTATATCAGTGCTGTCCAAAATGAAAAATGTGAGTGTATGAGTGAGAACGAGGGAATGGGAGCAGACCAGTGGGAAATTTAAACCAAAATAACAACATATTGAATTGGGATAGAAAATTTCGAATGGGTTAGACTTTCAGATAAAATATTCAAGGATGTTACTTGTTAAGCCTACACTTTTTTAAATAAGGGCGGTATTTTAGAGATGTTGTATTTGAAAAAATTCTTGTACTACCCATATTAATGATCTGCAAATTAATATATGTTGTGGGAAAAAGTGATAGGCTCTGAAAAGATATTCTTTTCAATATTGATATGATTTTTCTGTTGAAATTTTCCAGAATTCAACATTATTGTAACATAAAGGCATTGCAAGTCGCCAAAGGCATTTTCTAGCATAAAAAAGTTCTCACAGGGCATTGTAATGCATACACTAAGCGTCGCGGAAAAGCTTGGTGTTTATTCGTCGATGGTTCGCTAACGACTGAACGATAGAGAGTAAGAATACGTGTGATCAATTGATCTATGGGATGGACAACACTGATGTATATACATATGTATATTGCAGTTAACTAAAGCTAGCTATAGACGGGCAGACGGTCTGTACTATCTGTCAAAGTATTGCAGACCGTTGCATCGTGGATAGGCGAGTGTGAACATCAAAATTTTGGTCTGCACTCCAGTATGCAGAAAATTGAATCGATTCAATTTTTCTATTCGTTGTTGCTACATGTGTGCATGTGTATAGGGCGCAACGCATACCAAAGCTCATACGTAAGTGAATTTGATCGCGGAAGGTTGTGTGCGCAGCATGGCTATCGTGGATAGTGAGTTTTGTCGCGATTTCATTGAAATCTTTAGGGGGGAAAAAGAGTTGTGGGAAATAAAAAATGATAATTACAAAAACAAGATTAAGCGTGCTAAAAGCTGGCAGATTCTTGTGGAAAAATATAAAGAAATTTTATTTTCATTTTCAGCGCAAACAGAAATTGCCATTACCGTTCACTCGTTCAGCGATCACTGCAACTGATGTCTATACTACGTGTTGTAATAGTGTATAGATCTCAATATGCGACCGGGTGTGCAGACCAAGTGTGCCCGTCTATAGCTAGCTTAACATGCATACGCAGGCACGCGTATGTGCCTCGATGTCACATCAGAAATGATTTAATAACTTTTTAACTATAAAAGTCTCCATCCTGGAAAAAATTTATTCTTTTAGATGAAAGTTATGCGCATATTATATATATTTTTTCAAAATAAATCGATGGACATGTTTTTATACCCAGCGTACTAGTACTAGTACAAGGGTATTATAACTTTGTTGGGATAACGGTTGGTTGTACAGGTATAAAGGAATCGAGATAGATATAGACTTCCATATATCAATATCATCAGGGTCGAAAAAAAATTTGATTGAGCCATGTCCGTCCGTCTGTCCGTTAACACGATAACTTGAGCAAATAATGAGATATCTTCACCAAATTCGGCACGCGTACTTATTTGGGTTCAGAATAGATTGCTATTGAAAATGGGTA